>QANW01000350.1:360367-413453 GCA_003254865.1 Dryas drummondii
ATACCATGGGGTGACATGTTGGACCGCAAACAACTGTTCGTCGGGGAAACTCTCACGCAATGGCACAATGGTGTCTTCATTTTCATGAGTGTGAGTTAGACGGGAGAGATGGTCGGCTACCACATTCTTTGCACCCTGCTGATCCCTTAATTCGACATCAAATTCTTGTAACAATAACACCCACCGAATGAGCCTTGGTTTTGCATCTTTCTTGGACATAAGGTACCTTAATGCTGCATGGTCAGTATAAACAATGATCTTAGAGCCAAGCAAATAGGACCTAAACTTCTCAAGCGCAAAAATGACAGCAAGCATCTCTTTCTCAGTAGTGGAGTAATTTAGTTGTGCATCGTTCAAGGTTTTTGAGGCAAAAGAAATAACATGTGGCAGCTTGTCCCTCCGCTGTCCTAAAACAGCACCCACTGCGTAGTCACTAGCATCACACATTAATTCAAATGGGAGGCCCCAATCTGGAGCTATCATAATCGGAGCAGAAGTAAGAAGAGATTTCAAGGTAGTAAAAGCATGTAAACATGATTCATCGAATTGAAACGGAGTGTCCTTAGAGAGAAGGTTGCACAAAGGTCGGCTGATTTTGGAAAAATCCTTAATAAAACGCCGATAAAAGCCTGCGTGTCCTAAGAAGGACCGGACAGCCTTAACTGATGTGGGTGGTGGCAGATTGGCAATTAAATCAATCTTCGCCTTATCTACTTCTATCCCGCGACTTAAAACTAGGTGTCCTAACACAATTCCCTGTTTCACCATAAAATGACATTTTTCCCAGTTGAGAACAAGATTAAATTCCCTACACCTTTCCAAAGCCATCTTCAAATTTCCGCGACAATTGTCAAAAGAGAAGCCGAAAACAGAAAAGTCATCCATGAAAATTTCAATTATTCTTTCGACCATATCGGAGAATATACTCATCATGCATCGTTGGAATGTAGCTGGAGCATTGCATAGGCCAAATGGCATACGCCGGTAGGCAAAGGTACCATAAGGGCATGTGAATGTTGTTTTCTCTTGGTCTTCGGAAGCAATAGCAATTTGATTATAACCCGAATATCCATCAAGAAAACAATAATGCGAGTGTCCAGCTAACCTTTCTAACATTTGGTCAATAAATGGCAAGGGAAAGTGATCTTTCCGGGTTAAGGAGTTCAACTTCCTGTAATCTATACAGACTCGCCAACCTGTTTGCATTCGAGTGGGCACCAATTCTCCATTTTTGTTCTCAACCACTGTGATTCCTGTCTTCTTTGGTACAACTTGGGTAGGACTAACCCACTGGCTGTCAGAGATGGGGTATATCACGCCGACGTCTAAAAGTTTGAGTACTTCTTTTCGTACTACCTCTTTCATGTTTGGATTCAAATGCCTCTGAGCTTCTTTGGTGGGCTTCGACCCTTCTTCCAAAAAAATCCTGTGCATGCAAACTGCGAGACTTATACCCTTGATATCAGCAATGGACCAGCCGAGAGCTGATTTATTTTCTCCTAGAAGCTGCAGCAATTTCAGTTCCTCCGTCTTGCTCAAGTCTGATGCTATAATCACTGGCAATGTGTCAGCTTCTCCCAAAAATGCATACTTCAAGTGAGATGGTAACGACTTGAGTTCTAATACTGGTGGTTTAATTATGGAAGGTACAACAGATGGTGGTGGCGTGCCAAGAGGTTCTACAGCTTGTCTCCATCGCGGCGCTGCAATGGGTGTCGCCTCAAGTGCAGCCACTACTTCAAGTGTCTCATCCTCAACAAATTCTTCAAACTCAGAACATGTAAGGCACGTTTCCAGCTCATCACTAGCTGAAGAAATAAAAAATTGAGCATGTATAATCGGGTCAAGAATATCCACGCGATGACACTCCTCCACATCACTGGGTTTTTTTAAAGCGCCAAACATTCGAAACTCCACTGATTCACCATCAATTCTAAGCTTAAGAGTACCTTGCTGCACGTCTATTAATGCACCAGCAGTAGCAAGGAATGGCCGGCCAAGTAAAATAGGAATATTCCTATCTTCTTCCATGTCAAGCACCAGAAATTCTGCCGGTATCACAAATTGCTCCACTTTAATTAACACATCTTCGACAAGGCCCTTAGGATAAGTGACTGAACGATCTGCTAATTGTAGCGAGACAGATGTCTTTCTTAGCTCTCCGATGCCAAGCTGCGAGAAAATAGAAAAAGGCATAAGATTAACACTAGAACCAAGATCCAAGAAAGCTTTGTCAAATTTAGATTCACCAATAATACAAGGCAAAGTAAAACTCCTTGGATCTTGTAATTTTGGGGGCATCTTGTTGAAGAGGACGGCACTGCACTCCTTAGTGAGTTCAATTTTTTCATGGTCCACAAATCTTCTCTTGTTAGTACACACATCTTTCAAAAAATTGGCATATGTGGGAATGTGCTTGATGGCTTCTAATAATGGGAGATTAATTTGAACCTTTTTAAACACTTCCAAAATATCCTTCATGTGGTCACTCTGTTTCTGTTTTTGTTGCCTGGAAGGAAAGGGTAAGGTAGGCACATATTTGTTGACAGGAGGCAACTCGGGTACAATGTTTCTTGGACTTCCAATTTCGCCACTCTCAGGTGCATCTACAGGTATGGCTTTCTCGGCTTCCTTTTCTTCCTTCTGCTTTTGTGCTGCAATTTCTTCTCTCCGATCATATGGCTTACCACTCCTTAAAGTCCGGACAACCTTAGCATGCTCTAATCCTCTCGGATTCGGTTCAGGCTGGCTAGGAAGTCTACCTATCCCCCTTTCAGTCAAAGTAGAAGCTAGTTGGCTTACTTGTATCTCCAGACTTGCTATGGCTTTGGTGTTAGCTTGCTGGCCTTTTTGAGACTCTTGGAACATTTGTTGCATCTGAATTTGATTTTGCATAAGCTGCTGCATCATGTCTTCCATAGCTAGCTTCTTCGGCTCTACTGGAGCTTGAGACTGTTGAAAGGGAGGGTTACGTGGAGCTTGTGATTGATTATTGTTGCTCCATGAGAAGTTAGGGTGATACTTCCAGCCAAGATTATATGTGTTTGAGAATGGATCAGTCCTAACATTTCGGTTGTAGGAATTCACCAAACTCGCTTGTTCTTGTACGAACTCCGGAAAATCAACCCCATTAGGACATGAGATCGTGGCATGACCAATGACATCACAAATAGCGCAGATTTCTTGTGATGGCGTCCTCCCATTCATAGCAAGTAACGCATCCAATTTGCTGGAAATGGAATCAACCTGCACCTTTGAAGCAAAAACATTCGAATGGTTACTCTCATTCACTCCAGCACACCTTTCTCTTGCATCAGAATGTTGTGTTTCCATTGCTAGGCTCTCAAACAGAGTTTGACATTCAACTGTGGTCTTATTTTTAATGGAACCACCTGCATAGTTATTAACTGCAGCCTTACTAGAAACGGTTAGTGCCTTATAAAATATACGCATTAAAACAAGGGAAGGCAAACCATGATGAGGGCACTGAATTAACAAATTATTAAATCGCTCCCATGCCTCAGAAAACGACTCATTTGCCTGTTGATTGAATTGCATGATCTTGTCCCTTAATGCATCGGTTTTCTGGGCTGAGAAAAACTTCTCCAAGAACTTGTTTTGAATCTCAGTCCAGCTAGTTAGTGATCTCGGCCTCAAAGAGTTCAGCCACATCTTTGCCTTGTCCTTCAAGGTGTAAGGAAAGATCTTCATCCTTAAGTGCTCCTCTGTGACTCCTTCTGTCAAAGGCATATTAGAAACCATGTTAAAAATGTCACAAATATGAACTAATGGATCTTCATTATTTAAACCATGAAAGGAAGGAATCATGTTAAAATGAATATTTTTTAATTCATAATTCCTGGCTGCCGTAGGGAGAATTATGCTGGATGGTGATGTCGGAATTGTTGGGATGTCAAGGTCTCCCATTGTCTCATTGGGTACAAGAGCCATCCTTTCCTCTTCCTGACGAACCTTCTCTTCTCTATCCTCTCTACGTTTCTTGCGAATTTCCCTGAGCTTTTGTTCAATCTCTGGCTGAAATTCTATAAGTTCACAACCCGAAGATCGTGTACCAGTCATCCACCATAAAAAAAACAGTTTAATGAATTGAATCAGACGCAATCCTTGGCAACGGCGCCAAAAACTTGATATGTATTTTTGAGATGCCTAAAAGAAAAGACAAATAAAAACCTCAAATTGAATTACTCGCAAGCGCACAAGTCCGTAGTAGAATAGAATTACGCAAGTACGAGGTCGAACCACAGGGATTGGTTAACCAACTCAATTAAACGAAGATGTTGAAGTTAACAGTAAATAAATAAATTTAATTGAATATGGGCAAAGCAACACAATAAACTTAATTTCACACTGGGAAAAGTGATAGCAATCACTAGAATAAAATACTAGAGCACAGAATCCACCACCAAAAATCCTATCTAACTTCTAGTCACCTTATCTTCAGTTCACTTAATTAATAGTGTTGGCTATCCTATTAGACACGACTTGCCTATGGTATTTAGAACAAATCTATTACTTTCACATGCAAGTTGCCTATGGTATTTAGAACAAATCTGTCATGCAAAAGAGTCTTTCGAGTTCAGAGAATTTAATAACTAGCCATGCACACCCCAAGAGTATAGTATTTACCCAAGGCATATACAGACCTTATCCACACGAAGCTAAACCCAAACCCTGTATGGTATCTACATAAGTTTGCATCAATTAACTCAATTAACAACCCAGATGGTGATCAAACATCCATGTAATTATTCAAGTATAAATCAGTGAATAATAATCCCACTATCAAGAAAGCAACCAGAGACAAAGTAACAATAAAACTAGACTATCATCTTAGGGCTTCATCCTGCCCTAGCAATTATTTAGTTACACAAATCCATTAAGAAAAATCAATCCAAATCATAACAAAAACCACCCAAACTGACTACTGCTTTCTCAAGGTGGCGTCCTTCTCCCAGCCAGCGTCTCCAGTCCAAGCCTTCTTCACGCCCTCGCCAAGAACTCCCTTTTGGTCACGCCTCTGCCCTCTTATATATCTTCCTCTCTTTCAGCAAGCAATCCTCCTTTTCTAAGGAATAGGCTGCGGCACCACTAGGAAACAGGGGCTGACTTGGAGTCCTTTTTTCATTAGGAGAATCAACTAGCCTTGTCAGCCAATGTCCATTCAAAAATTCCTCAGTGGTCCCAGCAAACTGAAAGTATAGAAAACAAAGCAATAAATCCTTATTTAACCCAAAAGCCTTACAAAAACCAACTAAAATAGGCTTAGAAACAGAGACATTAGACACCCATCACTGCCAGCAGCAGCACTCGCGCACCAGCAGCGCTGCCTCGCTGCCAACCCCTCGCTCGCATAGCAGGCCTCGCTGCCACGCTGCCAGTAGCTGCACTCGCACAGCAGCAGCGCTGCCTCGCTGCCAGCCCTTCGAGCGCACAGCCCAGCAAGCCTTGCTGCCAGTAGGCAGCTCTCACGCGCAGCGCAGCGCCTTGTGCCTCGCTCACAGCCTCGCGCCTCGCAGCAGGCTTTGCTGCCAGCAGCAGCCCAACTAGCTAGCAGCCCAGCAGGCCCAAGTGGCAGCCCAGCAAGCCTTGCTACCAGTAGGCAGCCCTCGCGCGCAGCGCAGCGCCTTGTGCCTCGCTCACAGCCTCGCGCCTCGCAGCAGGCTTTGCTGCCAGCAGCAGCCCAACTGGCCAGCAGCCCGGCAGGCCCAAGGCCCAACTGGCCAGTAGCCCAGGTCCACCTCGCAGCCACTGCCACGTGGACACCACGCGAGCTGCCACGCAGGCAGCCCAGGCTCGCCACGTCAGCTGCCACGCAGGCAGCCAAGCCGTTGCCACGTCAGCGCCATGCAGGTGCCACGTTAGTGCCACGTTGCTGCCACTCCCACGCTGACACATGGCGAGCTTCCTGAAACTTTGTAAAAGGAAATGTTAATTCTTGCCATGCCTGGGATTTGAACCCAGGACCTCTTGTGCACCACCGTGCACCTTAACTACTGTGCTGTTGATAGTTTATTGTTAGTATACAAACCATTTAATATATATATATATTCTAAATGGCAGAAACTTTTATTCAAACAATTTTGTGATATTTTTCTGTTCTACTTGCGTATATGAATATTTTACTTTCTTAAATTTTTGCACTAGAATATATGTGTAGAAATTGCAGTTAATTAATGAACCAGTAGTTCATACATAAATATTGAACCTGTAGCTTCAATGATGCCATATAAGGAACCTAAAGTTTCCTTCATAAATTCACCATACATGATAAAACCAGTAGATTTTACATGTCTATACCATGTTATAGAACTTGAAGTTCTTATTTATTGTTTATGGATATTATTGCTCGAAGCATTAATTATGATTATTTGTTCCTTTCAACCAAAGAATGTCAAATCTCAATAAGCTTGATTTTGTGGCTTTGGAAGTTTCTGGAAGAAACTATCTAAAGTGGACTCAAGATGTTAAGCTTCATTTGACTGCTAATAAGATGAGGTCGACAATCAATGCTGACAATGTTGTCGCAGAGTCCCTTAAGGAAAGTGCCATGATCTTCATTAGGAAACATATGAAGGAAGCACTCCAAGTTGAGTACCTCGCTGAAGAGGATCCACGAGCTCTTTGGGTTGCTCTGGAAGAGCGATTTGACCATTAGAAGACCATTTTCTTGCCTGAAGCAAGACATGATTGGCAGAACATTCGTTTCCAGGATTTCAAATCCGTGAATGAGTATAATTCGAAGATCTGCCGGATCCGGTCGCTCCTCAAATTTTGTGGGGAGGAGCTCACCGAAGCTGACCTATTGGAGAAGACTTTCTCCACCTTCCCTGCCCCCTGTTTGGTCCTACAGCAACAATACAGGGAGATGAATTTTACCAAGTTCTCGGCATTGATCACTACTCTGTTGCTCACTGAAAAGAACAACAACTTATTAATGAGAAATGATCAAGCCCGACCTGTCGGTACTAAAGCAGCACCATTTCCTGAAGCAAACACTGTTGCTTATCGTGATTCAAACCGCGAAAGAGGATACCAAGGTCATGGAAAGGGCACAAAGTCCGACTGCCCGAGATATGGAAGGAAAGGTTCTCAGAGGAATGACCTGTATGACCGAGGCCAACGTGGCCATGGCCCACGTGGTAGGAACCACGGTCTCTCGGCCCTAAGAACTCGAAATGAGAGGAACACTGGTCTGGCCCGTCGCCACCAGAACCAGAATCAGAATCAGAATGATCTCTGTTACCGATGTGGAGGAACTGATCATTGGTCCAGCACCTGCCGTGCATCAGCGCAAGCTGTAGATGAGTATCACGCCAGTCGCGGAACTCGAGAGACCAACCTCATTGAGGGATCATTTACTATGGATACCACCATAGAGGTCACTGATTTCCAGGCTGAATCTGAACACTTCGAGAACTAGAAACTCGATGACATGGATATGATCGGCGCTTGTGCCGTATTTATTTTCTGAATAATGTTTTTCTTATTCGGAATTATTTTGGTGATTTATGACTTGGATTATTTGTTTTTGAAATTTGGTTATGCTCGAATATTATTTAATTCAATCAAGTTATTTTCATACATGTGATCTATTGAATTAAATTTATGAATAAGCATGTTTAGTGGGGAAGTTTGTTGTCTGGCTGACAGTGCTACTACGCACACCATACTTCAAGATCAGAAGTATTTTTCAAACTTATGCTTAATCATACCTCTGTGACAACCATATCAGGCCAATCCAACCTGATAGAGGGCCATGGAAAAGCCCATTTTTATGTTGTCCAATGGTACTGAATTACCATTAATGAGGCCTTATATTTTTCAAGTTCAAGAAGAACGTTGTTGAGTTTTAAGGATATTCGAGCCAACGGTTATCACGTTGAAACCACTGAGGAAAATGGAGTGGAATATCTTTGCATAACCTCCAATTTGTATGGCCAGAAGCGTACATTGGAGAAATTGAAATGCCTATCGAGCGGTCTCTATATGACCACCATTAGATCGATTGAGGTAAATCACATAGTTAACCAGAAGTTAACCAATTTGAGCAGTTTCTTGCTATGACATGACCGGTTGGGACACCCAAGTCAAAATATGATGCACCGTATCCTCAATTCATCACACGGGCATCCCCTTACTAATAAGGATCTTGTGTTTAGTGACACACTATGCCAAGCCTGCTCGCTCGGAAAGTTGAATACTAGACCATCATATGCAAAGACTAGTAAAGACTCCGCCCTTTTCCTGCAAAGGATACAAGGGGATATTTGTGGACCTATCCAACCAACATGCGGACCATTTAAATATTTCATGGTTTTGGTTGATGCATCGACAAGGTGGTCACATGTTACACTATTGTCCACAAGAAATGCTGCCTTTGCTAAACTCCTCGCCCAGATCATTAAATTGAGGGCTCACCACCCGGATTATCCCATAAAGTCCATAAGATTTGATAATGCCGGAGAGTTTACATCGAAAACTTTCGACGATTATTGCATGTCCCTTGGGATTGATGTTGAACATCCAGTTCCCTATGTTCACACCCAGAATGGTCTCGCAGAAGTGTTCATTAAAAGATTACAAATGATCGCACGAACCTTGGTTATGCGCACCAAGCTTCCAATTTCTGCGTGGGGCTATGCAATCTTGCATGCAGCCATGTTGGTCCGGTTGAGGCCCACTGCTACCCAACCTTACTCTGCGTTACAGCTGGTGACTGGGTACGAACCTGACGTTTCGTACTTACGCGTATTTGGGTATGCAGTTTACGTGCCAGTTGCGCCGCTACAACGTACCAAAATGGGTCCTCAACGAACGATGGGCATATATGTCGATTATGAATCCCCATCTATTATATGCTTTTTTAGAGCCCTTGACAGGCGATCTCTTTACCTCCAGATTTTCGGATTGTCACTTTGATGAGACAGTCTTCCCGCCGTTAGGGGGAGATAAGAACGTCACTGTTCCAGAAGAATGACGTGGAATGTCCCCACTATGTCTCATCTCGATCCCCGAACCGCACAATGTGATAGTGAAGTGCGGAGAATTCTAGATCTACAGAGTATAACTCATAATATGCCAGACGCATTCTCTGATCTAGCTAAAGTGATGAGATCACATATACCTGCTGCAAACGTGCCTGCAAAGATATCTGTCCCCGAAGGACGTGTCGTCCCAGATGGACGAGGTACGGCCATAGCGGCTAACCAGTCTTATGTCCCTGCCCAGAAGCGAGGTAGACCACTAGGTTCGAAAGACTCTTATCCCCGGAAGAGGATAAATTTGGCACAAACGAGTCCTCTTGACATCGCAATCTTAATCGATCCATCTCACGAAATAGTTCCGGATTATGGGTCCGTCCTGGAAGAGACGGTGTTGGGGGACGCTCCAACATCTGAACCCACTCCCGAGAACAGAGAGATCTCTATAAATTATGCATGCTTAAGTGAGCTCTGGAATCGAAACGAGATTATCATCGATGATATATTTGTATTCGCGGTAGCTACCGAAATCATAACTAGCGATGACATCGAACCTCTCTTCGTTGATGAATGTCAACGTCGAGACGACTGGCCAAAATGGAAAGAAGCAATCCAGGTCGAATTGGATTCCTTAACAAAGAGAAAGGTGTTTGGGCCTGTCGTTCCTACACCTTCCCCATGTTAAACCTGTAGAATTTAAATGGGTATTTGTAAGGAAGCGTAATGAGAAAAACGAGATTGTAAGATACAAGGCTCGTCTAGTGGCGCAAGGATTTTCTCAACGCCCTGGGATTGATTACGAGGAAACGTATTCTCCCGTAATGGACGTGATAACGTTCCGCTACCTTATCAGTTTGGTAGTTTCCGAAAAACTGAGTATGCAGCTTATGGATGTGGTCACTGCTTATCTCTATGGGGATCTTGATACAGAGATATATATGAAAGTTCCCGAAGGACTTAAGATACCCGATGCAAATAGTTCTAGACCACGGAACACGCTCTCCATTCGTTTGAGACGTTCACTATATGGATTGAAACCGGACGGATGTGGTATAACCGTCTAAGTGAGTATTTGATTGGGATGGGATATGTGAATAATGATCTATGCCCTTGCGTGTTTATTAAGAAAACAAGTTTTGGTTTTGCAATTGTAGCTGTTTATGTCGATGACATGAATCTAATTGGTACTCCTGAAGAGATCAAGGAAACAGCTAAACACCTGAAGTTGGAATTCGAGATGAAAGATCTTGGGAGAACGAATTTATGTCTCGGCCTGGAGCTCGAGCACCGTGCAGATGAAATTCTAGTCCATCAATCGAATTACATCCAGAAGATGTTAAGGCGCTTTAATCTATATATATAAAGCAAAGGTTTCCTTTAGGTGAAATTTTCAAATATTCCACAAATACCCATGGTTGAAACAGTTTGTTTTGGTTTTATTTGAGGGGGATAAATAAGTAAATCAACCACTATTCTAATTAAACGAATTAAGAAAATAAAAAAAACCAGTCATGACCAATTTACCACGTTCGCACGTTCTCTTCTTCTGCAGCACATCATTCCTTCCCCACTATTTCCCCACTATTTCCTTTAGTAGTTTTGTTGGGTTCAGTTTCCCTCTCTTTCTCCCGTGGAAAGCTCATTCTGTAGACAAAGGTCTGTTCCTTTCTTTGATTTTTCTTGGAAATCAGAAGGAGGGAGTGATATGTGTAAGAGGGATTGGGGGGGAGGGGGAGACTGCTGAGAAGAGAAGCAGATGAGCATCCGTTCTCCAAAATCCCAACTGACCAAAACCCACAAAACCTCGAACCTTCTCAACCCACCCAAATGGTGAGCGTCTCCGTTTACCCTTTGCTCTCTCTCTCTCTCTCTCTCTTTCTCTTTTGATTTATTTTGGGTTGGACCCAAAATGGGTTAAGGCTGTGTTGTTGATTTTTTTTCGTTGGAAAAGAATGTTGGAGAATCGAAACGAGCAAGAGGGTTGAAAGAAGACTCATTGCTTTTGATGAGAGGGTTTCACTCCAAATTCATTGTCTGCCTAAGTTTACTACCTCCTTCAATACCCAGGTTTGCTACCTAAAGCTCTTTTTTTAGGAATCATTTTCAGGATATATTTGGCTTTTGCATATTTTAACAAACAAAATTCATTGTTGGGTCAATGATATTTTCTGCATTTCCTTCTCTTTTCTCGATCTATCTGTTAAAGTTTTGTTAAGGTAATGACAATTTTAGTATGAAAGTCAAATCTTTAATCTAGGTAGTGTGCATTATGCAGCCTAACACCTCTTCCCAACAGCTTGACCTATGCACCAATGGGAAAGGGAACTCTGGACAGAGGGGCAACAAGCCCCACACACACTATGTCAGGTGTGGTGCTAGCTTTTGTGAATCTAGGATTAATGATTATTAATGTTGTATTTAGCATTTTACTTCTTGGATTTTGATAATGATATTCCCCCAAAAACTTTTCCTTTACTATTTTTGTTCCTTAGTTTGATTTTATGGTTTTTATTATTTTTCACTATGCAAAAATAGACAACTGGAGTGTGCCAAAGATGCAAAAAGAAGACCACTAAAACTGGAAGGATGAGGTACTAAATATTAATCAACTCATTTTTCTCCTCTTTGATTTTTGTTGTTTTTTTTATTTTTTTGGGTTGAAGATCATGGTTAATGCATTTCTAACATTCTATAGACAGATTACAATCCAATTGAATTGTGCTCCTGCAGAACTTATCTTCACATTTAGCCAAAATAGTATCTTAACATCTAGCCAAAATGTCTACAAGCATTAAATCCAAAATGGAATACTTCTGCACAAGAAATGGAACTTCTTTAGAAATTTAGAATATAACTCTTGCAATGACACAAGAATAAGAAGGAAAACCCTTAAAAAAATGTGCAGTAGTTGTCCATTTCTGTAGCACCATGTTCTTCGTGTATTTGTCCATTCCTTTCAAAGCTTGGATTCTCTAAATACAGTTTGCATATTTTTTATAGTTTGGAGCAATCATAAGTTCCAGTCATAATTTTGGGAACGGATACGGTGTTAGTGCTTACTTCCATGTGCATCATATGCAACAAGTTGCATTGACACAAGAATAAGAAGGAAAACCCTTAAAAAAATGTGCAGTAGTTGTCCATTTCTGTAGCACCAAGTTCTTCGTGTATTTGTCCATTCCTATCAAAGCTTGGATTCTCTAATTACAGTTTGCATATTTTTTATAGTTTGGGGCAATCACAAGTTCCAGTCATAATTTCGGGAATGTATATGGTGTTAGTGCCTACTTACATGTGCATCATATGCAACAAGATATCTGCAGTTGTTGGTATGTGAGCATTTTACTATTGGAGCCACACTCACTATTTTTTTAAGTTACACTATGGATCTGTCAACCTTGATATACCAGAGGTAATGGTAATTTTCTTATTTTTATTGTATTTGACGGATTATTTTGTGCTCTACAGTTCTGCTGCGGGGTTTTCTGCAGAATACCTGAGGGGTTTGGCATTCCTTTTAATCATGCTGCAATATATATGCTGTAAGAATCTTTTTTCACCCTTTTGTTTTCTTTATTGTTTTCCTGATTTCTAACTAGGACTTTCACGACCGTTAAGTCTGTAGGTAATCAAAATTTAATTTAGTATTTTTTCCCTGCAATTGGATATAGTGAAACAGAGAGTGTGTAAGGGGTTGCTGTAATTGTGTGTAGTCCTTTATTTTGTTTACCTTCAAAACATAGTAAACAATGATGTTGATCATCTCTAACTCTCTCTAAGGAAAGAAAACTATTTATCGTCATAACAAAAAAAAAATGAAACTTTAAGNACTTTGATGACCCTGATTGATTTTAGAAGTAATGTATGTTTTCTTAAATAAAAATTAGGATTAAATATCAAATATCAATAATTTTTTAGTAAAGTAGCAAGACACTAATTTTTTTTTAGTTTGGGTACTAACCTAGAGTAAAACATTTTGGTTAGGTTACAAATCAGTTTGTTATACAGTTGTGACTGTTGAATAGTTACAGTTGTGACTATTTAAAATTTATAAAAAATCAAATTTTTTAAGGGTTTCATACTTTTGATTTAGGTTTGGGGGATGAAGTCCTATAACCCAAAAACTATACATTAAAGTTTAGGCCTTGCAAATATTGAAAAAACAACAAATCAATAAAAAAGTTATGACTGTTAGACAATCACAGTTCGATATAACTATGTTTTTTAAAGTTGGTACCTAAACTGAAATTTAGTACCTAAAGTGAAATGACATAAATATTTTAATAGTTGAAATGAAAAAACATTATAATTTAGTACCTAAAATCAATGAACCTTTTTTTAAATAACAGTATAGACATGATTAGCCAAATTTTATNATAGACATGACCAAATTTTATGACTTTTTATATGATTGTAAATTTTCATCTCATTGATTAAATGAAAAAAAAAAAACATATATATCTATATATATAATAGAAACAACCTATTAAATGGATTACGCTTGCTAAAATATTAGTGTTTGCTTACAACTTTATTGCTCACTTGCACATATATTTTGAGAACTATTTAAATAAATTTAGTAACTACATTCTCAGTTAATACATGCCTCAAAAAGTGACAATATTTACTACAAAGTGTGATGACAATTTGGTCAAAAGGAAAAGCCGGCCTCTCGCATGTATTACTTGAGATGAATCCAATACTTAGACTCATAACAACAACTGTCGTAACAAATCAACTGTGTATGCGTAAAAGTTTAAGATTAATCTAAAAAAAATGAAACACTCACGCTAAAAACAAAAAAAACATCAAAAATGCACAATAATAGATAGAATGTATACTAAAAAACTAACGTATGCGCAATAGAAAGAGTCGCTTCGCACTTGCGAGAGCGAGTGCGGAGAGGTTAGTGAGGATAAAGCAAAGCCTTCTAGCACGCCTATGATCGTCCGCAGTCTAGATCCTAAGAAGGATCTGTTTCGTCCCGCAGATGATAACGAAGAGATATTGAAACCAGAAGTCCCATATCTAAGTGCAATAGGCGCATTATTGTACTTGACTCAATGTACTAGACCAGACATCTCATTCGCTGTGAACTTGTTAGCTAGATATAGCTCTGCGCCAACACGCCGCCACTGAAATGACATAAAAGACATTTTTCGCTACCTTAGAGGTACAACGGATATGGGCTTATTCTATCCCTATGCATCAAGGAATGGATCGAACCCCCTCGATCCTCGGAACGATGCCCGCCTTGTTGGATATGCTGACACAGGGTATCTATCAGACCCGCACAAGGCGCGTTCTCAAACTGGTTATGTCTTTACCATTGGGAATACAGCAATATCTTGGAGGTCTACGAAACAGACCCTTGTTGCTACCTCTTCGAATTATGCTGAGATTTTAGCCCTTCACGAAGCAGTTCGTGAATGTATATGGCTAAGAGCAGTTTCCAAACATATTCGAACTACGTGTGGACTGCATTCCACCACTGATGAACCAACGATTATCTATGAGGATAATGCCACTTGCATCCAGAAGATGAAGATGAGTTTTATCAAAGGAGACAACACCAAGCATATTGCACCGAAGTTCTTCTTCAATCAACAGCAACTAGAACATCAGATGATTGAAGTCAAGCAGATCCGATCTCAAGACAACCATGCAGACCTCTTCACCAAGTCACTGCCAAAGTCCACGTTCTTGATGCATGTTCGAGGTATTGGTTTGCGTAGATTGGCTGATTTACCTAGTATGTAGTCTTCAGGGGGAGTATCCCGAAGCATACTCGCTTGACCATCGTGTACTCTTTTGTCCTTCGTCCAGGGTTATTTTCTCCCACTGGGTTTTGTTACCTGGTAAGGTTTTAATGAGGCACATCTTGGCATGGTCACCCTACTCATACTACATCCTGAAGATGTGTTGATCTGATATATATGCATTTGCTCATCTTTTCCCTTCGACCACGGGTTTCTCCCATTGGGTTTACCAGGCAAGGTTTTGGTGTAGCAACTCTAAGGCATCCCTCTCCCATAGACATACTATCTGCTCATGATTCAGAAGATATGACTTCACCTACTTTTGAGGTTCTGATGTGACTACTCTACACTCACGCGCGTTGCACTTTTTTTCCTTCGACCAATGTTGTTTTTGTTCCCACAGGGTTTTTATTACTTGGCAAGGTTTTAACGAGGCAACTTAGAAGCGCATAGCAGAGACAACACTAATGACATGGAATATCCAAGGAGGAGTGTTGTAAATATATTATTGTGTGTGGCTATTCCTGTAATTAGTTGTAGGGGCATACTAGTAAATATTCAAAACCTAGTAAACCCTACATCTATATAAGGATATTTATAAGATGAATGAAGAAGACTGATATATTCTCTCTGCCTCCTTTTTTCCACAAACCCTAATTTCTACGTACTTTTACAACATGGTGCTGATTTTTATTGTTTTCCAAATTTCCAGCAGGGAGACCAGGACTCCCCCACAACAACCGAAATTAATCCCACTGTTTTAGAGAGTGCACATGAAAAGACTACCACTGCAAGAGATGCCAAAGAAGATGAACAATTTACCACTAGTGAAGACGAAACCTTCCATTAACCAATCAATTAGCAACCAAGGAATAAAATTTCGAGTTTCGAGGAAATTTCGACGGAAATAAATTTCGAAGATTTTTAAATTTCGACAGAAATTAGATGGAAATGACGGAAATTGCTATCAAAATACGGAAATTTTGAATGAAACTTTTCTATATGTTTATTTAACATATTATCTACTAAATTGATAAAAAACATTGAAGAAATCAAATTATATAATAGGTTTCATGTGATATAAAGTGAATATAATGCGCGCTGAAATAAATACTGTTAAATAAAGTTAGTATAATGAATAAACAAAATTAGTATATTATTTATACGTTATAATTTAATTATACACTAAAATCTAAACTCTAATACTTTATATATTCATTATACCCTAATACTCTTTATACTCTATAATCTATACATTAAACCCTATATACTCTATATTTTTTAGGATATTAGGTTTTAAGCCCTTTAGGATACTTTTAATTATTTTTTTATATAGAAATGTATTAAAGTTTAAGATTTAAAATAACTAAAAGAAATCTCAAATTTTTTTTTCTTCTTTCCAATTGCCCAAAGGCCCCAAACCCTCCCTCATTTTTTTTCTTCTTCCTTTACTTTTTTTCCCCGTGTCTCTCTCTTCAGTCTTTTTTTTATTTTTTATCTTTCCTTCCTTTTGTCCCGTGTCTTTTACTTAGCTAAGCTTTGTCTTCACTAAGTGTAATAACCCAAATTTTGGCTTATGGTAATTTTGTTACTTAAATTTTTCAAATTTGTTTTAAGGTTTGTTTAAAGGAATTAGAAATTTTTTTAAATTTATTTTAACTAACTTATATATTTGGTTGTGGTTCTAAAGCTTAGTTGTGTGGAAATGAATTTTAGAAAATGAAAATTCAAGAATTTGACTATTATTATTTTTTTCAGAATTAAATTATAAGAGTATGATTTTTCATAATTTTTTTGAAAGCCATTTGACTATTTTAAGGTTATAGGAAATTAGTACTCATCAATACGAGTTCGTAGAATTTTTCGGTGAATTATTTGGAGTGTCGAGCTATTTTTGGTGAATTTCTGAAGTTTGAGAAAATAGAAAATATGAAAATTTCGAAAATTTCGATAAATTTCGATAAATTTCGGTAAATTTCGATAGATTTCGGTAAATTTCGATAAATTTCGGCGAAATTTTCCCGAAAAATTATCAAACATGTGTTTCGATTTCGACACCCCAAAAAAACGAAAATTTCGAAATTTAATACCTTGTTAGCAACCATCCTTATATTTTTTTAACAATCTACAGCATTTGCAAATGTTTTGTACATGGACACACTCAATTGTCCCAGCAACTAATGTAACCTTTTTTTGAGTGATGTTTGCTTTATTAAGATATGAACAATATTTTAACACAACAATCAACATATTAAATTTCTCATCCACTCACATTTTGTAAGATATGAACAATATCTTAACACAACAATCAACATATTAAATTTCTCATCCACTCACATTTTGTAAGTTAATCATGACAGCAAATGTTGATGTAAATATTAAGTTTTAACAATTTGGTTGATGTACTTATATTGCCATATATCTCTTTCATACAAATTTAACAAATTTTATGTGTTCTATAAATTTCAAAGACCCGCAGGCCGCAGCAACAAGTGGGCAATTTTGCTAGTTCGGGACTAAATTCCAAAGAAAAGTGTGATTTGTTTCTATTAGTAGTGACCTATTAGTTCTCACCATGAAGTCCATTTACGTATAAATTTACAAGCCAGCTGTAACAACAATGTGAACCCTTTTTTGTTTTTCTTCTAGCATTATTTTGGCTAAGTAGCACAAACATTTTATTAGGATGATTTCATTTTGTTACATCTGATATTTTTATACCCTTTACATAGTGGATATAGAGGAAGAATCAGCTCCAGCTGTCCTGATAGCGCTTGATTCCATTAATAAATCAATTGAAGTGAAAGAATGAGGAGAGAGTACAACGCCCATTTCATCACCAGCCTCCTCAAGAAGACTCTGGTACGGTGTCACCTGCATTTAATTAAAAGCCAAGTAATGTGAAATGGTTGAAAAAGATTTCGTGCACAACATATATCCTAAATTGTATGTTACTTCTCATCTTAATATGTAGATAATGCTATCGGTTAATAGATTGGTCCCAAAAAATTAAGCTTCTAGGATATGGACTAACTATTATTTAACATCCTAATATTGCCCTTCACGTGAGAGTCCAATGCATGAAATCCTACCTAAATTGAGAGATTGATTTGAACTCAAGATCTCTCATTCTAATATCATGCTAAATTTTGTTAATTCATCGTTATTCCCAAAAACTATAGGATATGGATCAACTATTATATCATATTTTGACCCTTCATATTTGAATAAAGTGAATATAAAGTAGCATGGAAGTAAAACAACGCATCACATCTCCAAGTATATACAAATTCACAGAGTTAAATCATATCAATATGAAAATATCAAGGATACCAAGTTAATAACTGATACCTTTGTTGGCTCATTAAAGGAATTCTCATCCATCAGATTTTTAGATTTGAGCACAGTCTTGGTTGCCCCAGACAGACTAATGGAATTCGGATCCAACCCATCCACAGAAATCTTGAGATGCACTGTGTTGCTTCCGAAGTTCACAATCTACAGAAGAAAATTATCATTATGAAGTAATAAAATTTCGTATAATAGGATATGGACCATATTGGTAGAAGGTGATGAAAGTCGAAAGAAGCTGATGATGCAACTCATATGAATTTGGGATTTCAACTCAGTGACTGCCTTAAAGATGATTTATTATACTACTTGAGGCATGAACTTGGAAAATTCCACCCAGCATTTGACTAGGTATTGACTCAAATATATGATTGTTATCAAAATTGGCCATCTACTGAGGGGTAGAAGCACAATAGAGCTACAAGTTAACAGCACTTCTCCAGCAAATATTTTGTATTTGTATGAAGAAACTACTGTACCATAGAAATATAAGATTTCACAAATCATTCATTGGGAATGGGAAGGAGAAGGAAAGACGAACCGTAGTTCACTGTTGATGTAGTTTGAGAATTAAATCCTAATTCCCACCGTCACGGTGTACAAGCAATAATTCGATGAAAGATAAAGAACAAACACAGCCAAGAAAACAGAAAATAATAAACCAACAAGCACACACAATCACACCGAGATTTGTTACGAGGTTCGGCAAAATTCCTGTCTACATCCCCGGGAGAGATCTCCGTTCTTCACTATGAGAATAATAAGTATTAAGATTACAATTGGACTAAATCACATAACCCAATCCCCAAATCCCTTGTACAACCTTTCACAAAGTGTTTCCCAAGAACCCTAGATCTCTCACCCAAGATTAATTACCTAATCTTGATCTCACAAATTCTAAATTGTGTGCCTCCCACGAATCCTAAGGACTTGCTCACTCTAATCTGATTCTCTCACGTTTTTCTAAGCCCTTAAGGTCCTATTTATAACCATAGGCCTTAGATTACAATCCTAGATAAAGTAGGAAGAAAGTTAGCTTTGAGTAGGAAATAAGTTTCCTTTATACACAAGAAAAACCTCAAAACTTGCCCAAAATGAAGTCCAAAACGCACCAGGAATTAATAACCTTCCAACACCTATTTGGACTCCTAACTTCATCCTAGAATACCATGGAAATCCTCCATGAACTAGGAAATCTTCAAATGTGAGCCAAATTAACAACAATCTCCACCTTGACGAGCATATCATGCAAATTATCTTGCACCAAATACCATTGGCCTTGACCTTGTACCAACTACACATAACCCGAATCAAGAAACTATGGTCCACCCTTGATTCACATGGCCAATACCTATGTGCAGCTGCATCGTGTAACCAATTACCGGTTAGCACCAAAGAGGGGCCTCGATTCACCTCCTCCTCCAGTAGGATCTCCTTTCTCACCATCGTTTGAACCTTGGAAACATGTCACAACCGTCTCTGCTGTACCCGCAAACGAGACCTTCCTCAAGCGCTTGATTTCTTGTGCATTTTGTTTCCAACCAACCATTGAGATTTGAGTTCCTATCAAACGATATAGACCACCACACTTTTCTCCCTTCATTAGGACCATGCTTTCATGAGTAATTTTCATGACTCCACCTGCTATCAAAACCAGGTAGCCCTTGGAATCCAACTTACTCAAGGATATCAAATTCCTTTGTAGCTTTGGGACATAAGCGACTCCACCCAAAGTATGCTCCACTCCATTGAACATCTTGATCTTTGTAGCACTGCCAACCCTTACCACTACCCTTTGATCTAGCCTTGCTATTATCACTAGAACCCTTGGTAGTTTGCCTTCCTCTTTGACCATGAGCAACAAACAAGGAATCTTTATCCTCAACTTTCTTTCTCCTTTCACTAGACAAGAGAGTTGACTCGACCTCCTCCATCTTCAGTATATCCTTACCATACAAGAAGATATGTATGTTGTCATATGTATCAAGAAGCGAGGTTAGAAGTAAGAGGGCTCGATCTTCTTCCTCAATCTTTACCCCAACTCTTTCGAGTTGATTCAGCAGTCCTTTGAACACGTTCATATGATCCATGAGATTTGCACCCGCTTCCATCTTCAGCTTATATATGTCCCGCTTCAGATTCAACTTTGTGGCCATAGACTTCTGAGCTAAATAAAGCTTTTCTAGTTTCTTCCACAATTCCAGGGCAGAATCTTCATCTATATTATTGATAATATTATCAGCAATATAAAGCCGAATCGTGCTCACACACCTGCACTCTTAAGTCTTCCCAGTCATCATCTGTCATCTTTGCCGGCTTTCCTTTTTCCTTTCCCTTCAAGGCGCGTGCCACGCCTTGCGAAACTAGGACATCCTTCACTCTCTTTTGCCATAGAGTAAAGTTACCTCTTCCATCAAATTGCTCCACCTTAAAAGATGAAACACCACTACTTCCCGCTGCCATGACAAACTACCCTCGATCGATAAACCCGAAACCACGATCAATGAACACGAAAACCTGGCTCTGATACCAATTGTTGATGTAGTTTGAGAATTAAATCCTAATTCCCACCGTCACGGTGTACAAGCAATAATTCGATGAAAGATAAAGACCAAACACAGCAAAGAAAACAAAAAATAATAAACCAACAAGCACACACAATCACACCGAGATTTGTTATGAGGTTCGGCAAAATTCCTGCCTACGTCCCCGGGAGAGATCTCCGTTCTTCACTATGAGAATAATAAGTATTAAGATTACAATTGGACTAAATCACATAACCCAATCCCCAAATCCCTTGTACACCCTTTCACAAAGTGTTTCCCAAGAACCCTAGATCTCTCACCCAAGATTAATTACCTAATCTTGATCTCACCAATTCTAAATTGTGTGCCTCCCAAGAATCCTAAGGACTTGCTCACTCTAATATGATTCTCTCACGTTTTTCTAAGCCCTTAAGGTCCTATTTATAACCATAGGCCTTATATTACAATCCTAGAGAAAGTAGGAAGAAAGTTAGCTTTGAGTAGGAAATAAGTTTCCTTTATACACAAGGAAAACCTCAAAACTTGCCCAAAATGAAGTCCAAAACGCACCAGGAATTAATAACCTTCCAACACCTATTTGGACTCCTAACTTCATCCTAGAATACCATGGAAATCCTCCATGAACTAGGAAATCTTCAAATGTGAGCCAAATTAACAACATTCACTTCCTGTAGAAGTTGGATATTTGGATTGGTGGATGCCAGACATGCCCTCAACCAAAGAATTTTTCTTTTCTTTTCTTTTTTTATTTGTGATGAACAAAGGATGTTCAATATAGTTAATTTTCACTTATATTAAAATGTAATATGCACACTAGAGTCTTGTTATTCAAACTGCAGGTTAACATGCATTACTTTAATTTCATCCTTGCCATTGGATTTGAAAATGCAAAGGCTTCTGACAGAAAAAACAGCACAATAGTTCAAATTCGCATAATTTGACATTCAAATTCAACTTTACTGCAGAGAAAATTCACCATACTAGACCAAGAAATTGATACCACAGAAACAGAGAGAATGTAGGCTAAGAGAAATTATGAAAATACAAAGCAGAAACTATCAAGACTCTAAAACACTACAGCCCTCTAATCAGACATAATGAAAGAAAAAGAATGGACAATATTTATGGCCCAAATGAAATTAAAAAACAAAATGAATGGACAACATTTATTATTAAAACATAGAGAATCATTCTGCAAACATTGTATAATCTACTGTCTTTAATAAACTAATTGCATAGCCAGTAAAAATACACGCATGCACTATCATTAAACTGACACTTCAAATACAAGTTCTTCTATAATATTTTTGGAACATGCTTCTATTCAGTGTTAGCCACTAATGTATGCCATTGAAAAGTAACAAAGACCCATTAGTCCTAGAGAAACGTGAAAATATGGGCTTGTTTCCATTTTAGGCATTCCAACTATGTATTAGATGGCAAAAAACACTTTAAAGCATCAACCATTAGAAAACCTCTGGATCCCAAAAACTTAAGCTATCAGGAAATGTGCTAACAAAGAAGTGAGGAATGGGGATTGGAGGTTTCGAACTTAGGACGTCTTGCAACCAAAGCTTTAATACCATATTAGACAATCACTAGACCCCGAAAACTTAAGTTTTTAGGGCATGGGCCAATAATGCATATCAATCTAATATCAACAAATTACAACTTAGACCAGAAAAGGTTGGACAAACACTATCTCAATTAAGCATCGCAAAGCATAAAACTAACAAATAATAATACACTAGCATAACCAAATACCTTTATTCTTAGGTAATTTTGCTCATCCTTTGAATTTTTCCAAGAAATTGCAGAGGCAAGAAGTGAACTAGAAGAATTTGTTTGGATTGTTGCATTGAAAATAGTTGCTCCACTTGATTCGTTAAAAAAACGCTGCACCCAGTAGCTAGGAGTTCCATACAGCTGTGAGGAGTTAAAGACGATTGCATCTGGGTTCCACCTTGAAGAAAAGAAACTTTCACTTTCAGTAATAACCAACCAGAACTTTTGAAAACTTATTAAAATAAAAAATATAATAGAGAAAAAGAATGAGATGACAAAAGTACCGCTTGTCATTGGCATTCACAAAGAGTGGTGCATAACTTGCCATCTCAACAACGTCACTGCATTTAGTAGAGAGAAAAAAAAAGTGAAAGTCTTCAGTAGCTGCCCATCGTTACAACTATAAAAATGTTTTTGCCAGAACTAGGTATAAAGCTAATGACCCAAGAATCCCCATATACAGTTAGAAAAATAAAAAAACAAAACAAGGGGAATGGAACAATAAAGAATAACTAGGATAATTCCTGGTGTGGTCAACCCTTGATCAGGATAACCCAATATGCATACTCTTACTCCAAATGGAAATGCTTGGGGAGGATGAGACTGTTTCCTTCCTCTCTTGACAAGGATTCTGAACATGCTCCGGAAAGACATGTCTCAGAAGTTGTATATCATTCATTCTGAAACCATGGAGGATTCATAAAGATGAGCCATAGATATCTAAGGAATTTTTTTTTTCATAAAATCTGTTTATACAACATGAGCACAGTGGTTATCTGTTCAATGTCCATAGAAAAGTCTACCTAAAATTCTAATTTGGCACCTTGTACAGTTCAGGGGTTCTCAATTAACATTTGTCTGATACCTTTCCACTCAACTGAATTTCACACTTATTTCATATGGGGTTACTATGAGGTTATGACTGGGCAGTGTGATTTCTCCATACTTGTAGTTCAGTGTGCAACTAACTGCTAAAGTATATATGATAACAAGACAACCCATAATTAATTGATATTACCCACACAATCATATTAAAACTTTGTCCCAGTAAAAGGGACTGAAAACTATAGTGAACTCAAATAATACAATGCTCCCTAATTTCTGTTATGAACTGTTTTTCAAACACTATAAGTTCTGATCTGTCCAAAAAAGCACATTAGAATTTCTAAGTGCCAGAGCGTTCTAAAACTACATTATACTAGGGATCCTCCAACATTAAATTTATCCAATAATCCATGCCCCTGAAAACTCTGTAATCAATACTGCCTTTCTTTATCACCAGATGCGTGGAGCATGTACTATCACTTATCATCTTCAATAATGATTTATAAATATTGCTATGGGATAGGACTAGCTTCAAATGCAAAGAAAAGTTATGTGCAGCTGGTCACGCTAGGAAATGTGTCAAAACAGCACATGGATTTTTGACAATGCCGAAATGCAAGAAATGATATGCACTTCTTTTTCTATGTGTATATATATCTACATAAAATAGAAAAACTTGGCGGTGGGTGGGAGGAGGGGGCCTTGTCAGGAATTATGCATATTTGACCTGCTGGAACTTTGAAGAAAAATAATTTCTTACATATCACACATTTGCATGCATTCTGGAAAATATTACAGGAACCTAATTCTTGAAAACAAACAGCAAACCTGTTTTTCTCCAGCCCAATGAGAAATCCGGCTTCAGCCAGTGCTGCTAAAAAACTTCCTTTTCCAGCATCTTTTCCAGTCACAGCATACTCGCTAACAAAGGCCTAGACCATATTGAATGCTAATAGAATCAACAGTTGATCATCCAGAACAGAACTTATAAATCCTTAGAAGGCATGTCAACATACCTTGGGACCATTACGCGGTGTACGATCAAACTGATGAGCCATAGAAAACATGTTGTTGGCAGATGTATAGACCTAAACAAATCATAGGGTAAGAGTCATAATGCAAATGTCATTCCATGTTTCCAAATCAATGGCCCCACACATTGAAAGGGGAAAGGAAATCCATTAGCAAATGTAATACAAGTGGTTGTGTTAGGAATTTACATGAAAATCATACAAATCAGCTGGATGATCCAACTGTCGAGAAGAACCGTCGCAGTTTGAAATTATTTTGATGTCTGGATAGGCATGTTTTATAGCACTATAGAACTTAAGGTAATTTCCTGGACAAGAAAAAGAGGATATAAGTAATGTTGAGAATATAAAAATCCCGCATCGGGTATAGATATTCTAACCCTTGTATCACTCTATACAAAATCCAAGGTCTCTTCACCCATTTTCAATCAGTTTTGGGTTGGATGCTCCAACTTTAACATGGTATCAAAGCCAGGTAATTAGTTCACATGTTAGTCCCAAATTTGGTCACACATGCTCCACATCACCCAATATAACTGATTCACATAATTGGCTTCGTCTAAACACACGAGGTGAGAATATAAAAATCTTGCATTGGGTATATATTGTAAAGCCTTGCATTGTACTATAAGAAATCCAAGTTCTCTTCACACATTGACAATCGGATTTGGGTTGGATGTTCCAATTATAACATGTCTCAACTCCGAAGTAAGAGCAATCCTTAAATTTTTGTTTTGCAATTAAGAATTTTACAACAGTGGACATATATGTTTGGAGGAAATAACAGATTCTGCAACTACGGCTGAATACAATTGACTGAATGCTCGTAACATTGATGTACTATAAATCAGTGTGGAAATCATCCTTTTAGAACTCTCTCTTATGGGAGATGGGGAAGTGGAGAGGAAAAACGTCATATAGATTGGAAGAGAAGGATTTCCAAGAATCTGAATTTTTGGGCATTTCCTTCCCTTCACTAGTTTACTTACCTTATAATATGATACCATTATTATATCAAAAACAAGACTTTGCAATACTGAGAAATTTTTATAGGTCCTGTAAATGTAATTTTCAAGGCATAGAAGACAATGAAGTAGATACAGATAATCATTTGGTGCACAAAGAATCAATAATCACAAGTTTCTTAAGAGAAAGGGTTGTGGTAGAAGAGCGTGAAGCTATAGAATACAAAAACACAGATATTAATCAGAGTTAATCTCCTGAAGTAAAAGCAAATTTGAAATCATTTGGTTATTATTATTTTGGCACTAAATTATGTATATGAAGTTGAAAAGTGCACTAAATTTTAAGGAGATTTGTATGCACCAATTAAGCTATGCATGCAGATGGTCATTTTTTTTCTATGTGAAGATCAATCTGTTCTATCTCCTTAAATAATACATTAGGAAACAAAAAGAATGAACTACAAAATATCCAAACCTCGGTAGTTCTTTTTTCCACAATCCTCATTCCCAATAGCAACATATCTCAAGTCAAAGGGTTCTGGGTGCCCCATTGCAGCACGAAGAGAACCCCAGGTAGAATCAGGGTTACCTCTAGCAAACTCAATACCATCAAGAGCTTCCTGTAAACAAGAAAATGTGGTTGCAAGGCAACCCATAAATTTGAGATTTATTAGCATAAACAGTTCACTAACAAGCATCTCCACCGAAATGAAGCTTGACTTGAAGAACAATGCAGTCAAGTAAAAAAAATAAAAAAAAATAATGAAAAACTAAACTTTGTTCTCCTATACTCATATTTTCAACATCTGAAGTTTGTTACACCAAAGTGCATAAAAGTTATGTGCCATCGGATTAAATGTGTCTATTGCATTAATATAATTCAGACTATAAAATAATTAATGTTATATCAATTTAGTACCAAATAGACTTGCAGGCATACCTGTACAAATGGTAAGACACTGGAAGTATCAACTTGATCATTGTGACTGATTCCTATGAAATTGAAACAGTCAATAATGACAAAGATTTGTCTACAAAAGAAATTATGAAGAATGAAAAGCAAAGCATTAAGGAAAATCAAAGTACCATTATTGAAGACCCATATTGGTAATGCACCAAGGTCCTCTGCTAGCTGCAAAAAAAAAAATTCAAAAAAGTTGTAATATACCTAATCAGAATATGACTAAGAAGTCCAAGCATTCCTGAGAAACCGAATTGAACAAGATACCCACTTGGAGAAACTCAAAATAACCAAGTCCATCGTCAGTCCAATACATCCAAACATCACCGAAGTGTCCAGGTCTCTCTTCCCAGGGTCCAATTGTTTCTTTCCAACGGAATGCATTTCTTAACCATTCACCTTCAACAAAACAGCCACCTAATGCAACATAAATAAAAAGCATACTGTATTAGTTTGAATTCTGAGGAAACATAAGACTAGTTCTGCAGTGCTGACCATACTAGAGCATAAATTATCTATTTACAGCAAAATTTCAATACTATATAATATCAATAAACAAAAATGAAAAGAAGTTCAAAGAAAACAGTGGATGTAGTTCATATCTGCAGAAAAATTTGACAGAAGGCGAAGGGCAAGCATCCTTTTTATGCTTGTCTTATAAAGATTTGGGCCTTTCTAAAGAAACAAGATATTCTTTTCCATTAAGATCTAGACATTTTGCTTGCAAAGTTTCTGGGAAGTGTGTATTTCTGCAGGAGGCTTGAAAAAATAAAGCGTATACCTTATGACGTTCAGTTGATATAATGGATAAGTGTGGTTACGGATCATGTAACCACAGGTAAATATACAAGACAATGAACCATAAGATGGAAAGTGGTGGAGCCAGAAACATACTTTGGGTGGCACCTTAGGCAATATAAAAATCCAGCATTTAAAAATATATACACAAAAAATTCAGCATTGAAATATATATATATATATATTTACACTGATATATATATATAGAAAAAAATTCATCCTTAGTATGATTAGAACTAATTTCGCAAGTAAGACAACTATGAGATATAGCATGTTCATTTTTGTCTCAACAATTTTCTTCAGCTTTTTTTTTTTGTAAGATCATTAATCTCTTCAAATCTTGGAAAGTTTCTACTAAAACACATTTCAACTATATAAGTTATGAGTTGATCATTTATCTACTAACAAAAACTTATTGGATATATCTGAGTAAATCAAATCAGTTTTTATTTGTTGAAAATATAGAATGAATGACCTAGACTTAGACGTACCTTACAAAAAGCAACTCAATTTTTATCTCATAAAGAACTATTTAGCTCTTAAAGTTTAAATATATGTAAAAGAGGAGAAGTGGAAATATATATGAATATCCATTATAAAGAAAACAATATGAAACTTTTAAGAGAGATAAAACTCAAAATATCAACAAAAAATTGTGTTTTGCTTCAAAAATTACATATGTAGATATAAATTGAAAGAAGAAAAAAAATGTGAGGGGGCACATGCCCCCTTATGCTAAGGGTGGCTCCACCCCTGCTTCCAAGTATCATCTTCCATATTTTCAAGTGAGAATTATCTGTGAAAAGGTCAAGTTTAGAAACTGTCTAGTCTGAAGACAAATAAGTCTACATTTACCTGGAAATCTGATAAATTGAGGTTTTAAATCTTCCAACATTTGAACAAGGTCTTTCCGAAATCCATGTCCCTGGACCAAAATAATAGTTTCATAAGGAGAAAAGATATATAAGGTATGCATTTTATTTTTTTGAAGATATATAAGGTACGCATTTACTAAAGCATATTAATAAGCTCCTTAGAAGTTACAAGTCAAAAGCTGGAAAATTCTTAAATGCATGGGCATAAGCTTAGTCGCATCAGATCAACTTCAGATATGACCAAATTTAAACCAATTTTTTTTTTTTTTTTTTATAATTCCAAAACATTCCACTTCCTATGTTAAATTCAGTTAAAAAAAAAAGAAGAGGTGGATAATCTGGGGGAGAGAGTTCGTTATTGGGCTTCATTATGGGTAGGGGTGTGATTTGGATTGGAAAATCCGAATCCGACCGACTCCTATCCGAAAATTTCCAATTTTATTCCGAATCCAAAAATGCCGAAATCCGAAAATTCCGAAAAAAATTGGATTGGAATTGGAATGTTTATGTAAATTCCAATTCCGATCCGAATAATTCCAAAATGTTCCGAACGCATTCCGATCCGATATTTCCAAAATTATGCCAATTTATTCCATATTTATATTAATATTATATATTTTATCATTTATTTAGTATGATACATATAACATATATTTTAAAAAAGATGACTAATACTATTAATATAAACATATGTACATTATAAATATATGTGTATCATAATAACATAAATGGTAAGATGGTAAGTTGGTAACACAAACACCCACATTTTTCCGTACATGTAATTACTATTTTTTTTATTAGGGAGGGAATTGAAGATATGGGGCAATTCTACAGTTGTTCCAACTAGAATATCCCACCAATTGTAATTCCTAATTACTAAATATTTAAGCTTATTATATTCAAAATTTCAAACATGATATATATATATATATGTGAGTAACATGTATCTACTAGTGACATTTATTCTAACAATGTTGGATGAGGTCCAAAGATTAATCCTCCACCTCTAAGATATGTGCTATTAAGCCTATTATACATTCATAGTGACATTTATTTCTCTTGTATATTATGTATGTTATAATATATAATATATACCATTAAACATACACAATATATATCATACATAATTTATTTCTCTTATAACATACATAATATATACCATACATAATTTATTTCGCTTATAACATACATAATTTATTACTCTTATAACATGCATAATATATATCATACATTAATGGGATTAGTTCGCGCCTAAAAATTTAATGCCGACGAAAAGATACAATAGCTAATAGCCGATTAATGGGATTATGAAAATGTGAAAATTATGATTTTTTATTCGAAAATTTCAAATGTTTATTCGAAAGTTCCGAAAAATTCCGAAAATTCCGAGAAATCCGAAAATTCCGAATCGGAATGAGATGTTGAAATTCCGATTTTTTGGAATGGAAATTGGAACATAAATTCCATTCCAAAATTTTTTGGATTGGAATTGGAACACCCTATTTCCGATCCGATCCGGCCAAAACACACCCCTAATTATGGGCGTCAATCACTCCAGCATTCAGGGACTACTCGTTTCATACAATTTTGTCGAATTGGGAGGCTGTTGTGTGTTAGGGCTTCATTATTGCTATTGTGCTAGGGTATAGAGCTTATGAGTTTTCAAGGGCTGTTTTACTATGCTATTGTTGTCTGTAGTGTTTGGTCTGTGTAATATCCTAGAGTTTCTTATCTAGGATCTGTTAAGTTGGTGGGCATCTTGTCCACTGTATTTATTTTGTTCTTCTCTATTCTCTTCTAATGGAATCATGTTTCTCATAAAAAAAAAATTAAAATTAAAAAAAAAAATTACAAAATCTCATCTGATAAAAATGAATGAATTTGGAGAGAAAAAAGGTACCTTGTACGTGTCCAAGGGCATGGCTGACACTTGATCAAGCCATAAAACCCCTTTTCTGGTTGTTGTAAATTGCAGTCTTGAATTAGGATTTGTTCCTTTGGCTTCCAACAGAACCTCAAATTTTGTCCAGTTTGAAACTTCTGAGCCAGAAGCTCTGCAAAAGCAATGAAAATTACTCTCAGACTCTTAAATGTAGAATACAATTGTTTTAAAAAGGAACTGTGATTACAAAATATCAGCAGAACTCTGGATGCTCACATAATATTAGCAGCAGCAAGTTTCTGCAACCCATCTGAGCCCGTCAATGATACAGATACATTGATTGGTCCAGATGAACGAACATAGAGAACTACACTGTAGGTCTTCCCTTTTTCAATATTCTGAACAAAACATAAGTTTTAAAGACCAGAACCAAAGAGTCAGAAAGAACAATGTAGCAGATACATAAGCAATTAAATGAGTGTCTGTGCATGCATGCATGCATATATGTAAGTTGTAAAAGTTAGGAATTATTGACCAAAAAATATCCCACTCAATGGACATGGGATTTTGACTTCAACTTGTAAAATGGCAGAACAAAAGCACAGAGTCAGGAAAGAAAGACCTATTTTCAAAACTGAACCCATATATATAAGGTGTTGAAAAGCTCGTACCATGCCCCAGAACCCAGGGTTATAAATTCCAACACCCCCAACAGGGCAGCTATTGGCACCTTGGCTGTCACATAGCACATCCATTCTCAGTGCAACCTTATTGCGGTCAAAGCATGATGAGCGGTCTGTTGACACAATCAAAGATGACTCATTCCCAATTATAGACCAAGGATCAATGTTGGAAGGAGTGTTAGGGCCCCCAGCTTCGAAACCTGTAGGTAAAATTTATTGAGAACCCAGCTCTAATACATCCCAGTCAAATATAATGAGATTGGTAGCTAATTGTAATATTTGATATTTAGCTATAAATTACATTCTGCATTTTATACATTTTGAAGACATCTTTGTGAGCCTGTACAGATTAATCCAAGGTCACCCCTTGTCAAACATAAAACTGACAAGAACACGAGGAAACAAATCGAAGAAAAAAAGAAGAGCTGAAGAGGGGATCTGGTAGTGTGTATGCAATGCAGAAAGTGAGCTGGGAAAAGATTTAAACAATGTCATACAAAAAGGATAATTTTTCTCATTTTGTACTAAAAACACACTTGCACAAGCAGTACCACTTTTATTAACTCAAATACAAAGCTTTTGCATCCATAAAATTCTAAGAACCTTAATGAAGAGTTATTCAAAAAATAAAATGTTTCAGGATGTTGAAAAACTGTTCACAACTCTACATCTTCCTGCATTTATTTGATATCTTGGAATGCGTAAAGTCTCTGGGTGATTGTGTGGTGCTTTTAATTGTGGTAGTTGGCTGATAGGGCTTTGTGCTTTAATTGGGTCACAACACTGAAACAAAAGTTTAGACAGAGAGCTCGGAATCTTGAGCATTTGTAGTTGACAAAAAGAAGGGAGAAGGAAAGTCATTCGAGGGACGAAGAAGGGTCGTGACCTGTGATCATTGTGGTTAATCCAGACATATTAAAGAAAGGTGCTGGATTCTTCATCCACATTTAAAGCCAAAGCCTGGAAAAAACAAGTTTTCTGCTGAAAAGGCAGCCAGTTAAGTTACAACTGAAGTTTCAATTAATCAACCAACTCCAAGTCCTTCTACTCTAATTGGGCAACTCACCCAACTTCTTCACAAATTTCCAAAAGTGAGAATTCATCTGATGCTACTTCTTCTGCATATGAACCAGGTAGTCTTCATGCTTCTTTAAGTGGTTTGGCATCTGTTGCTTCAAAATTAAATGTATGGGTTGTTGAGACTAGAGCTACAGATCATATGACGACTAATAAAGATGTTATTGAAAATTTTAAAGCCTCAAACAAAAATCAGTATGTGTAAATATGAACACAGTTCGAGTTCTTTTATCCATTGCAGCCAATAATAATTGGCCTTTGTTTCAAATGGATGTAAAGAACGCTTTCTTACATGAAGATTTGGAGGATCCTCAAGAATCACAAGAAGGTATGGTCTGCAAATTGACTAAGGCTGTTTGTGGTCTTAAACAATCTCCCAGAGCGTGGTATTCAAAACTAAGCTCTGTTCTATTGGATTCGAGATTTCAAAGCGCCGCTGATTCTTCCTTATTTGTTAAAAGAGATTCATCAGGAACAACTGCTGTCCTAATTTATGTTGATGACATCGTTATCACAGGGAATAGCATGGAAGAAATCAAGCTGTATAAGTTTCTTCTGCATAAAAATTTGCCATTAAAGATTTGGGTGCTTTAAAATACTTCCTCGTTATCACATTAAATTACAAATGTTGTGGCTCGTTCTAGTGCTGAAGCAGAGTAGAGAGCAATGGCTTCTACAACCAGTGAATTAATTTGTATCAAAGCTCTTCTATAAGATTTGGGATTCAACTCCTCTCAGCCCATGAAGATGATGTGCGACAATGAAGCTGCTATACACATTGCATCTAATCATGTGTTCCATGAAAGAACAAAACACATTGAGGTAGATTGTCACTTTGTTCGAGAGAAAGTTCAGGCTGGTATAATCCAAACTTCGTTTGTTCGAATATATTCACCATAGGATTACCCTTAAACCAATTTTGAGAGATTCTAGCCAAGCTTGGCTCCATTGACATCTTTGCTCAGCTTGAGGGGGAGTGTTGAAAAATTGTTCACAACTCTTTGTCTTCCTGCATTTATTTGATATCTTGGAATGTGTAAAGTCTTTGGGTGATTGTATGGTGCTTTTAATTTTGGTAGTTGGCTGATAGGGCTTTGTACCTCCTGTATATATCAGGAGTGTTTTCTCCTGATTTCACATGAATGAAAGCTCTTCTCTTTTTCTTCGTGGACATAGGCAGCCTATATTGCTGCTGAACCACTTTAAATTTTATGGTTCTAATCTATTATATTTTCTCCTCTTTTTCCACACAGGAAGTTACCATATAACCCCTCCACTCCCCAAAACTAAGAATAGGAAAAATGGTGTCAGCCAGTAAGATTCATACTAACTATACCAGATTTGAAAAGAAACTCTGAAAATCTAATGACACAACGGAAAGAAATTCAAAACAATTAATTCACTGGTTCTCACAGAAACATGTATCTTAAAATTTCTGTGTGCAATCTAATTGAAGTGCACTGTAGTCCATCTCTAATTGCGCAAATATATTTTTTCTATATAGGAAACAGATTTTTTTGAAACAAAGATAGAGATTACAGAATAAGGGAACATTTAAACTCCTATGTTTTACAATTAAATAAGAGGGATCACATGTGGGAGATGGGTGCCCACACGCGATCCATTTATTTTCTTAAAAAGAGAGATCCCGGTTAGAAGCTCCCTATATATATATATAGTGTAAAGTTCTCTTGCCAGATATTTGGCAAGACTGCCATGTTATTTTTCTAGACTGTGAAATAAGTAGTGCACATTCTGACATGACTCCACTTCATGATATGCCAGATTGTCTGACAAGAGAACATTTTCACACACACACACACACATATATATATATGCATAATATGCCAGATGACAAGAGAACATTCACACACACACACACACACACACACACACACACACACATATGCATGTTTCACATTTTGTGTAGCTAGAATTCAGAGAATTTGGAAGTAACCTCTGTTGCTTACAAGCTCAGCCCACAGTCCACCAGCACCAGCATGATTAATCTCCTGCAGTAAAAAAAGCACTTCAGAGAATGCATACAATCCACAATCAAAAGGATGTTAACAGAAACCACAACATTAGTTATAATAACATAATGAAGGCTGATAATTCTGAACAAACTTAATTGAAATAGTCACTGTGTTTGCAGGCATGTTCCACAAAATTTAAGCGATAAGATGTTTAATAGTTGCCCAACAAACCAGGATATATCCATACAAAAATGTAGAAAAGAAAAGGTTAAAAGCAAATAAAAATTACAGTAAAAGCTAACACGTTATATGTTATAGAAGTAACAGGAACCAGTTGGACAAATAAAAATAAATAAATAAAAGCAGAAACCAGTGGGAACTGAAACCAAACATCAGTATTGCACAAGCCAAGAAACTAACCTCAAAGAAAATTCCAAACAGTGTTTCAGACATTGGGCGTGCCAATGAAGCATCCACAAGCAGCTCTGCTGTCTGGTTTGTATCAACTCCAAAAGCAAAACATTGAAAGACAAAGAAAACCAAGACATATAGCGGAAGAACAAGGTGAGGGGTCTTGCAAGATCCCATTGCTCACTGACCACACCCAATATTGCGACAGCCTAATAAAGCATCAATAATGGAGATGATGATTCAGTTATATTCTGATCAATTAAACAGAAAAGGAAGATGCAAATCCGATATTCAGTTCTGGCTAAATACAGAAACCCCATCAAAACTTAGTGGCCATCACCTTTTGGTCACTATAGGATGACTGTTAAAGTGTTACAGCTGTTCTGTTCTGTTCAGTAAAAAAAACAAAAAAACAAAAACAAAAACAATGATTCCAATGAACACTCAAACTAATAGGTGAGAGAGAAGGAAGAGAGTAAAAACTGCAAATTCGTGACTCTGACATATTGTTCTCGATTAATACAAAGGAGTGAGGGAGGGAGGGAGGGAGGGAGAGAGATAATTAAGACCAGTTAAGCAACTACAGAGGTAACCAAACCAAGGAGAGCTTCAAGCATTCAAGCATTGAATTTGAGAATGACAAAAGACCAATTCGAAAGAGAACAACAGAACACCCAGAAATAGCAGCATAGATTCCAACAATGCTCAAATATTAAGTTCTCATCATTTAATTATAACAATTGGGTTCCAAAACTAAACAAAGAAATTACCTGAAATAAATATTATCGTCCTTAATTTCTTTTCCGCAACTCCAACCAGAAGAAAATCTCTTCGATAATTCCAAGAGACAACAACAACGAGCTCAAAGAGTAAGTTAGTTGGGATGAGGTGTGAAGTGGTGTGGGTGTGGCTGGCTGGGTTGACTCGGTCTATTATATACAAGAGATAGTCGTCCATTATTGGCTTTGCCTTGCTTTCACGTCATCCGGTTGTGGATTAGAAGCAAACATTGCGCTCTGTTTAAGAAATCTTTGTGGACCCCACCCTCCCATCTGACATCTTGGCTTCACTGCACTACACGCTCTACTCTAATCCTTGTGGGTATGTTTACCTATTGGGAACAGGAATGAGAGTGTTTATTAACATCATTCTCATTTTCATTCTTTGTTTACTTAACTATTGGAAATGGAAAATGAGAATAATTCAATCGGTATTCGATGTTGTGCTGGCTTGATTTTTGTTAATGTCACACGGCTCATACAATATATTTGTCTTGAACTCCAAAATGAAAAGGGAAATAAACAAATAAAAAAAATAGAACAAATTACATTTTAGTACTTTAATTATATCTCATTTTTTTATTTATTACCTCAATTTTAAAACGTTACATTATCATACCTTAATTTCATACCTCCATTACATTTTTCGTTAAAAATATCGTTATTTATTGACATGGTAGTGACATGGCATATGCAGACCCACTGCTAAGCATTAATGTGGCTTCTAAAATTAGTCACGTGGATGAAAAATAATAAAAAAAAACCAATAAAACATTTAAAAAGGAAATAAATTAATTAAAAATTCAAACAAAATCTTTTAACAAGTAATTAAAAAATCAAATAAAACCTTTTAAAACTACATGTGGCTATTATTGGAAGCCATGTCAATGCCTAAAGGTGGGGTCCGCGTATGCCACGTTAATAGATAACGACATTTTTAATGAAAAATGTAACGGAAGTATGAAATTGACACAAAATGAAAGTTGATGTATGATAATGCAACTTTTTAAAATTGAAGTATTAAGTTGAAAAACGAACTTTAATTAAGATACTAAAATGTAATTTGCTCAATAAGTTAATACATTTCAAAAAGAAATTATTGTGTATAACGGTAATATTATGTTGTAACATGAAATCCTCAAATCACTTGAGTCCAAAAATCTTCGGTCCTAAAAACATAGAAAACCTTCGAAGGTAAGGGGGCACCAGTGTGGTGTCGGCCAAAGGCTCTCCGACGGTTAAGTTAGAAAATAAGATCAATTATCAACTCAGAGCATTGGCTTAGCTAGACCTTTGGAATTACTTACCTTTGAATGATCTTATGAGAGTTGTTGTAGCACGAATTCTCCAAGTAGCTTGAGTCCAGAAATTTTCGGTCCTGAAAACATAGAAAACCTTTGGAGGTAAAGGGGGCACCGGTGTGGTGCCGGCCAAAGGCTCTCCGACGGTCAAGTTAGGAAACAAGATCAATTATCAACTCAGAGCATTGGCTTAGAGCTTTGGAATTACTTACCTTTGTGTGATCTTATGATAGTCTATTTATAGGGGATGATTTAATCCCTATGGCCTTAGGATTGTAAGTTGGTTAGACTTGTAATCACCGGGAAGTATAATCTATATTGGATTGAACTCCTATACTTGAATCCTTGTTTGGAGAGGATTCAAGCCATTTAATTCGTATAAGAGTTGGTTTCCTAGTAGAACATGGAGTTCTTAGGTCCCATTAGTCATGGGTGGTATGGAAATATATACCACCATGAGTTCGCACTTGAATGCTTCCGTGAGTTTTGGGTGCATACCCGGATGTATCCGCGAGCTCGGATAGGTCCGGCCCCTAGGCACGGATGGATCCATGGGTTCGGATGTATTCCCGTGTTTGGGTGCATCCGACCCCCTAAGTGAGTGTGAGGGTAGTTACCCTTTGCTCTATATTTAATGGATCCTTCAACTCGTGGTGATCTATACCTCCGGTCCCTTTGCATGCATGTTATTGGAGAACGTCCATAACTTGTAGATCTCTCAAAACATAGGTTGTATTCTTCTAACATCATGGGTCCTATATTTCATGCATTTTCCAATAGATCCATGAGAATGGATAGGTTCCCTTATTTCTTTATGAGAAAGGATAGGTCTCATGCTAGAAAAAACCATGGTTTTATGCTAGAATGGTTTTATGCTAGAATATTTCATGGTCCCACAATTGCCCCCAAAATATATCCCTTGGAAATCTTTTGAAAGGGATGTATTTTTTAATAGGACTCCTTCTAATCTTCCATCTTGCTATCGGTTCGCGCGCACTATGAGTCCGTTCAAGAGGAGAGCATGGCTTTGAAAAAAAGCTCTTCTCGGCGGCCTGAGGATTTTTAAAGACTTTGACTTTAGTGCAACCAGTGATGACTCCGAGGAGAAGCCTTTTGTTGATGATGAGTCCTCTTACAGTGAAAACCACTTGATGTCGATGCTACCACCCTAGAGGATGCCACCGAGAAAAGCAAAGGGTCCGAGCCAAAAGGTTCCATGGCTCCTTGATTTGCTTTATGTCTTATTTGCACTGTTTGCTTTGTTAATGGCCGTTGGGGCCATATTGTGGTGTTTTGGAACCTTTTGTTGGGACCACTACTTATCTTTTATGCTTCGAGGTACTATTGTGTTTCATGAAGTATCTTCCAAGCTCTATTTCTTGAATTTTTGTAGTCTATTGTTTTGTACGCTTGAATTGCATGGCTTGAACACATTGAGACCACACCGGGGAGTATAAGACCTCAAGGGTTTGCCCATTTTCTTATGGGAGGCATCGGACCTATAGGTCTGCTCCCTTTCTTCTTCACCTCGGAAGGTCCGCTCATTTGCTCATGGGAGGTACTGGACCTATGGGTCCATTCTCTTTCTTCATTGTCTCGGGGGGTCCGCTCAATTGCTCATGGGAGGTACTTGTAATGACCCGACCCAAATTTTCACTAGAAATTTAAATTTTTATTCAATTATGTCTTTAAAAGGTTTTTAAAAGATGTTGGATTGTATTTTAAAGATTTTGAGATTTATTTGGAAAATAAAAAGGGTTTTGATTTATTTATTTTTGTTTTAATTTAAGCTTGACCCAAAGTTGACTTTTAAAATGAATGGGTTTTCAAATTTGACTTTGGGTCTGTTAGATAGGTTTCGATTCCACGATTTCATAGACACGTAGCACGCGTCGTCGTTTCATAGACACCCAGCCACCACCCCTCACCATCACCGACCACCCTTGCCGACCTCTGGCTCCGGCGAGCTTCCCCTCAGGCGCCGACCACCCCCCGGCCATCTCTCTCCTCGAGTTCTCTCTCTCCCCCTTTTCTCTGTGCGCGACCAGCGTAGCCCAGCCCAGCCTAATTTCGGCCACCTTCTCAACGACCCAAGCTCACCGGTCGACTCCCCACGTCGGCGCAGAAATCACCCAGCAGCGAGCCTTGGTCACCTCAGCCTCGCGCGCACAGAGATCAGCCATAAACCCAGCTGCTGCCTCACCATTAACTCGTCGAATTCCGGCCAACTTTTGGCACCAATCACTTCATCTCTAGGTGGGTTTACTTCCCCTACATATTGGTACTCATTCCCTTACATTTTTATGGTTTTATTTTGAGTAACTGGAAAAAATTGATTTATGGGTTTAGGAGGCCATTTCGGAATTTACTTTGGGTTTCTGGATTTGGGGCAACTATAGTTGTTATTTTGGGCAATTTCATCTCTAGGAAACCAAATGGATGTTTGGAAGTAAAGATTGAATAGATTTGAGAAGTTGGATTTGCAAGGGTTGGAACCTATTTCGGGTTTGCTGAGGATTGGCCGAGTCTCATGGTATTTTTGGTGTGATTTTGGACAATCTCATATTTAGGAAACCCGAAATTGGATGTTAGATATGAATGTATATGAAGATTGAGAAATTTTTGTATATTTAGTTAATTTTTGGGCTTGAAACAGCCACATTGGGCAGCAACCTCTATGATTTCGAAACCCCCACTGATATTTCATAATTTTAGAGTATTTATGATAATTGGTTGATTGGGTTATCGTTATTAGTCATAGTGATTGTGGTTAGGTTGAACCGGGAAACCTTAGGGGCGTTTGTGGAAGTGTTATTGGTCAATTCGTGTAGATCGTAAACCAATCGCGTAGGAACGAAGTCGAGTGGGACGTTAGACTCCACACACATATCCTTTAAAGGGCGTAGAACCAAGACTAATCTCTTTTTTTGTTGTTTATTTTATAGGCGAGACGACCGTGACTCGTGACGATCCGGCGGAGGATCGAAGCTAGGGCTATCACTGTGAGTGGACTCTCGTTTCTTTAAATGATTTATGAAATTTTCATTTTTTATCTTGGTTAATTGAATTTGTTTTAGTAATAACAAATGTGAGCAAACTTTGGTTTTCAAATAAATTCATTAAAGATTTCATTAATCCTATTATGCATAATAGCTTGAAATTGATTTGGGATTTGATGAAAATGTTAGATTTCGGATTTCAAATGCTTTATAAGAAAGTTTTTAAAACATATATTTACATGTTGATTTTAGTGAGTTGTTGGGCTTGGGAAATGAATTGAGTTTCACATTTTATATACAAGGTTCATTTAATATTTCGGTTTTGTCGAAAAGTAGTATTTGATTTATGTATATTGAATTTGATTTAGATTTCGTATGTTGGCTGTTGTAACACGAAATCTCCAAGTAGCTTGAGTCCAGAAATCTTCGGTCCTGAAAACATAGAAAACCTTCGGAGGTAAGAGGGCACCGGTATGGTGCCGGCCAAAGGCTCTCCGACGGTCAAGTTAGAAAACAAGATCAATTATCAACTCAGAGCATTGGCTTAGAGCTTTGGAATTACTTACCTTTGTGTGATCTTATGAGAGTCTATTTATAGGGGATGATTTAATCCCTATGGCCTTAGGATTGTAAGTTGGTTAGACTTGTAATCACCGGGAAGTATAATCCATATTGGATTGAACTCCTATACTTGAATCCTTGTTTGGAGAGGATTCAACCCATTTAATTTGTATGAGAGTTGGTTTCCTAGTAGAACATGAAGTTCTTAGGTCCCTTTAGTCGTGGCTTGTATAGTAATACCTCTGTGAGCTTGCAATTGGAAGCGTCCGTGAGTTTGGGTAGGAACATGGACCCATCCGCGAGCTTGAAGGAATCTATGGGTTCGGATGGTTCCATGGATTTGGGTGTGTCCATATGTTTGGAAGCATCCGGCTCTCCCAGATGCATGTGGAGATTGTTCCCCTTGCTCTGTGCTCAATGGGTCCTCTCATTTTATGGTGTTCATACCCCCGGTGTTGTTGATGATGGCGCCTTGTCCATGGGACCCTTTTAGACTTCCACAAGTATGGGTCCTATTGTTTGAGTCAAGGCACCTCCTTTGTTATAGGTAATAGAACCTTATCTATTGGACTCATCGTATTTATAAGAGCATAGGTCTCATCATCTAAGTCAAGGCATCCCCCATTTATGTAATATCTAGGGGCCCTATGCCTTTCTCTAATTTCTTCGGACCCACTCCAAATATGTGACATAGGTCCCATGTAGAATTTATCTATGGTCCCACAACGTCCATAACTTGTAGGTCTCTCAAAACATAGGTCGTGTTCTTCTAAGATCATGGGTCCTATATTTCATGCATTTTCCAATGGACCCATGAGAATGGATAGGTCCCCTCATTTCTTTATGAGAATGCATAGGTCCCATGCTAGAATAAATCATGGTCATATGCTAGAATATTTCATGGTCCCACATTGGCTTATGAATTTAAAGTTTCTTTTGAAAAAGCACCATGATATTTATTTTCAGTGGAAAAAGGACTTATGATTTTGGTTATGAAAAATGGTTTTCAAACCACCTTGCAGTACCCTCCAGGTTGTCAGATTTGATAGGTCTTTGGGACCCATCATGGCACACATATAGGCTTTGGGCCGTGTGTCGGGATGCTTCACCCTTTGAGGGCCGCTCTGCGTGTACGTATGACCAGGATTGCCTGCACGTGCTGATTTTATTCACACGTGTGTATGGCCAGGATATTGCCTACCTGTGCGATGCAGGAATTCCGCACAGGTGTATGGCCAGGATTATTCAGGGTATATAGCATAGTGGAAAATGAATATGGTTATTTTTAGAAATTATTAAATATGTTTTTAAGTGAAGGATTTCTTTTGAATTCTTTCAAGGTTGTTGTTACGATGTATTACGGTTCGTTTGTTTTAAGAAATTGTTATTTTGAGAAATATATATTTTTTTATGGGATTTTTTTTTAGTTTAAATAAACTTTATGGTTTTAAACTGGGGATTTCAAAGAGTGACGTGAGGTCTTAGAGCTAAACGTGGCTTTGAAGGATTTTTCTGAAATATCAAGTTTACTTTGTTTTCGTTTTTATTAAACTGTTCACTCACTGAGTTTGTCTCACGGTTTATTTTGTTTTGTCTTAAATTGTCCCCCCAGGTTGTAGCTTTGGTGGAGGTCAAGCCAAACGCGTCGAGGCATAACATCCATTTTTCATTCCTGGACCCTGTAGGCGCCATGTTTATTTTTGTAAAAACTTATTGTAAATGATTAGTGGCTCTGATAACAACTCCTAAGGTTTAAGTGGGTCTGAGACCCTTTAATTGCTTGTGATAGAGGTGGCTGAAAGACTTAGAAGTGCTTTTTAACAGGTCCTGAAATTTTGGGTTAGTCCATTTTCAGGGGAGGTTCTGCCGAATTTTCGGTAGGATTTTCCTTGATTTTGGATTCTCGCAGGACCTCTCCGGGTTTCAGGGTGAAATCCGGGGGCGGTCCTGTCAGTACTGGACCTATGGGGTCCGCTCATTTTCATTGTATACAACGGGGGGTCTGCTCATTTGTTCACTGGCAGGAGGTATTGGACCCATATGTCCACTCCCTTTCTTGTGAGAAACCACGGACCTATCGGTTCGCCATTTGTGGTGAAGAACGATGGACCTATATATATAATTGCCCGCCATTTTTTTGTGAAAAAATAGGGACTTATTGGTCGACCGTGTCAGCATATATATGTTGAGGAAATTTTCGGGGGCTTTTCACAAGTTTCTCCATGCATTGAACTTGCTTATATGAGGGATTGCCCCGATCCCTTAAAAATGCACATTGGGTCCTTTAAAACATTTCAAAGGGGTGCCTTCCTTGTTGCCCCCATTTATTCTCCGGACTCTTAGTTTCAATAAATAAATTTCATATGACTTTTCTTTATTGAACTAAAGGTTTTTCATCATAGGACCTTGTCCTAATGACTTCGGACTGATAGTGATAACTTTTGCCCCCGAGTGGGGTACTTGAATGAGTGTGAATGTTCTATGAATGCGCTTTGCCTTTAAAACACCCTTTTGGTCGGCGATCCCTGGGTCAGTGAGGCCTATGACCAGTGGAACCATGACTTTTTAGATGTAGTATATATGGACTTATATGCCATGGTACCATGAGTTTGTGTATCTGGCTAGCCTCCACTTGCCCCATGTGGGTCTTAATTTGGGAAATACCTCAGCGGGTTCTCAATTGAATGTATCCGTGAGATTAGATAGAAACCCGGATATATCCGCGAGCTCGGATCGAATAGATCCATAGGCTCGGATGTATCCATGTTCTTGGAAGCATCCGACCTTCTAAGTGATCATGAGTGTGGAGGTTTTTTCCCTTACTCTGTGTTCAATGGGTCCTCCAATTTATGGTGTTTCATACCCCTAATGTTATAGGTGATATAATCTTGTCTATAGATCCCATTAGATTTATAAGATCATAGGTCCTATCACTTAAGTTAAGGCAGCCCGCCTTCATGTAATGTTTAGGGGCCTTATGCCTTCTTCTTATTTTCTCCTGACCCATTCCAAATGAGTGACATAGGTCCCATGTAAACTTTATACATGGTCCCATAATTGCCCCCAAAAATACATTCCTTGAACTTTTTATAAGAGATGTGTTTTTAACAACTCAATCTTCCATGCCAACCCCCGAAAAGGCACACTATATAGGTCCAAAATTATTTCTTCCACCTTATGTGTCCGAAAATTTCCATGGCTCCGAAATTTTTTGCTTTGCTCGATCATTTCCTCTTTTTCTTCTTCTTCTTCCTTGGACTTTGACCTCTAACTTTACAACAACCATCTTATTTTTAATCTATCATCCAAAACTTCCGATGATTTGGGGGTCAATAGCAATGGGTCCCCCTCCAAGGTGGTGGCTACCTTCATGGTTGTTGATAGCGTCGCTCCGATGAAAACCGGTGGTACCACCGAGATGGTTCGGACCCGAACATCTTCATGGTTTCTTGATTTCTTGTCTTGTTTGCACATCTTGTTTTTGTGCATGTTTAAAATTTTATTTTATTTTGCTTGAATTGTATGGAGTAAATACATTGAGATGATAACACCGAGAAGCATAGGACCTCAAGGATCCGTTTATTTGTTCATGGGAGGAGGTTCCGGACCTATGGGTCCGCTCCCTTGTTTATGAGAGGTACCGAACTTAAGGTTCCGCTCCCTTATTTTTGTGAGGTATCAAACCTATGGGTTTGCTCCTTTACTTTCAGGAGGTATCGAACCTATGGGTCCATTCCTTTGTTCATGGGAGGTAACGGACCTATGGGTTCGCTCCCTTGTTTATAGGAGGTACCGAACTTAAGGTTCCGTTCCCTTGTTTATGGGTGGTACCAAACCTATGAGTTTGCTCCTTTATTTTTGGGAGGTATCGGACCTATGGGTTCGCTCCTTTGTTCATGGGAGGTAACGGACCTATGGGTCTGCTCATTTGTTTATGGGAAGTACCAAACCTATGAGTTTGCTCGTTTATTTTTGGGAGGTATCGCCGCTCCTTTGTTCATGGGAGGTAACGGACCTATGGGTCCGCTCCTTTGTTTATGGGAGGTAACGGACCTATGCGTCCGCTCCCTTATTTTTGGATGGCTTGAACCTTGTTCTTGGATGTTATAACATTTTTTTTTTGTGAGGAACCATGGACCTATTGGTCCACCATTTTTTGTGAGAAACCAAGGACCCATTTGTCCACCATTCTTGGTGAGAAACCACGTATGGACCTATGTCCAATAATTTGTTGTGAGAACTTTTTTTTTTTTTTATTGTGCTGCGGGGGGGTTGGTGCCAAAGGAATGAGACCTTTAAAATATTTCCAAGGTCCCCTCCTTGTTGCCCCCACTTATTTTACGAACAACATAGCTCGAAAAATAAATGTTGGGTAGAGTTTTTTTTTTTTTATTAAACTAGAGATCTTCTATCATAGGACCTTTTCCTAATGAGTTCGGACCGATAGTCATAACTTTTGCCCCCGAGTGAGGTACTTGAATGGGTGTAAATATTCCAAGAAGGCGTTTTGCTTTTAGAACACCCTTTTGGTCGGCGGTCCCTGGGTCAGTGAGGCCTATGACCCGCGGAACAAGGACCTCTTAGATGTAGTATGGACTTAGATGCCATGGTACCATAAATTTGTGTATCCAGCTAGCCTCCACTTGCCCCATGTGGGTCTACAAGCAAACACTAGACGAGATGAAACAACCAAATTTGTTTACAGCTAAGACCAAATGCAATATAGTTGGAGGAACTATGATACATTGAATAAATTGGTCGGAGTCTGTGTAACATTTTTGTAGTATGGGACNGGGACGAGGCTCATGTTACTTGCATGTAGAGTGAAGCAACACCCTCATATTGGTGAGGCTTCACATTACAAATTCGTGGTACGGGCCTAGAGTTTATTCCTCTAGACCTTGTGTCACACTTAGGTGAGAACCCTTGGTTTTTGTTATCGCGATGTACATAGATGGTTAGTACCGCTAATTTGAGGTCTTGTTTGAATTAGGACCCTTATGAGTAATGAAGTTTTTGGGGAAGGTCCCCCGTTTTCAACAAATATGGTGCGGACCATTGTTCTGCGCTTTTTTGGGTAGGATCCATGTTTCGCATTTTTGAGGTGAGGACCCTTGCCCTTCATGCTTTTGGGGTAAAGACCCCTACCTTTGCATTATTTTGAAAAAGGTCCATATTTCATGTTATCTTGGGCAGGACCCATGATTTATATCTTAGTCGGATGTTTAAATCATGTGACATCGCTTGGGTGAGGACCCATGTTTTTTTTGAATCATATGGGCGAAAACTCATGTTTCTAAACTATTTGGGTGAAGACCCGTGTAATATTTTGAAGATTGGCAGTGTCCCACCCTTTATCACTAACGATCTTGTGCATCTTTGAAATTGAGTAAGAACCTTTTTCCTATGACTGTCATCACTTTGACGGTCCTTTACTTTTATGGAAGAGTGGTGGTATCACTTTTAGGACCTATCAATATTTTGTTTTGACTCCAGCATTACTTTTCACAACGATCCGTTCCAATTTGCAAATTGCTTAGCATTTTCCTTTTGAAGGACCAAATGACGACTGAAAATATTATTGAAGAAGTCCTTAATGCGTAGGAGCGCAAGTGGGTGATCCCCGAGTTGATGAGAAGTGTCAAGATAAGTTAATGGATCCTAAGTCGGATTGTTCGAATACGTCCGCCATTGGAAAGGTTCGCATTGGGATAGATCCGCATCTGGACAGAGCCGCATACAAATAGGTCCGCATATCGATATGTCCTTGTTTTTCAAAGGTCCATTAGAAGCATGTGATGAAGAGGTGGAATCAAGCCAGGACTATGAATTCTTAGGTAGAGAGCGATGTGGAAGGGGCGGTATCGTATCTTCATCGCCGCCTACGTTCAGGTTCGGACTCTTCAGTGGGGGTCCCTTGTGTTGCATTCCTGAAATCTCGAAGGGTACTTGGCAGATATGTGACACCTGATGGATCCGACGATATCGTTAGCTATACGCAATAGGTTCGTGACTCGGAGTGAGGTTGGTCTTTATGCTTAGAAAGTGCCCCCAATGATGTCATGGTCCCTTAAATAAAGTATATTGTATGGGTTCACCAATATGGTTTTTCTACCCACATCAAGAATATTATGAGAAGATTAGTAAATCTTCAACTTTGAATGATGAATTTGAGAATTTAATTGCAATAAGAGTAAAAATAATATTGAAGGTAAAATCACAATTCTTATCTTTTTGATGGTCCTCCATAGGAACAAGAAGGTGACAACCCATTGTGATTTTGGGAAAAACCATGCAACTCGAGGTCTCCTAGGTTCGTTGGCAGCGAAATTACATAGGTCCCATCGTCTGATGGTATTTGTGTTTTTTTTTCCTATTCTTGGGTCTTCGTAGATTGTAAGATTGCGAAAATATCGCCTTTTATCAAGAGCTAGATTACACTCTTTCAGTAGAATAAATTTGAGAGTCACTCGAAGCGAAAAGTTCTTGAGTTCAACTCTCAATGAAAGCACCAATTGTTGTAACACGAAATCTCCAAGTAGCTTGAGTCCAGAAATCTTTGGTCCTGAAAACATAGAAAACCTTCGAAGGTAAAGGGGGCACCGGTGTGGTGCCGACCAAAGGCTCTCCGATGGTCAAGTTAGGAAACAAGATCAATTATCAACTCAGAGCATTGACTTAGAGCTTTGGAATTACTTACCTTTGCGTGATCTTATGATAGTTGTTGTAACACAAAATCTCCAAGTAGCTTGAGTCCAGAAATCTTCGGTCCTGAAAACATAGAAAACATTCGGAGGTAAGGGGGCACCGGTATGGTGCCGGCCAAAGGCTCTCCGACGGTCAAGTTAGAAAATAAGATCAATTATCAACTCAGAGCATTGGCTTAGAGCTTTGGAATTACTTACCTTTGTGTGATCTTATGAGAGTCTATTTATAGGGGATGATTTAATCCCTATGGCCTTAGGATTGTAAGTTGGTTAGACTTGTAATCACCGGGAAGTATAATCCATATTGGATTGAACTCCTATACTTGAATCCTTGTTTGGAGAGGATTCAAGCCATTTAATTTGTATGAGAGTTGGTTTCCTAGTAGAACATGGAGTTCTTAGGTCCCATTAGTCACGGATGGTATGGAAATACCTTCATGAGTTGGCACTTGGATGCTTCCGTGAGTTTTGGGTGCATACCCGGATGTATTTGCGAGCTCGGATAGGTCCGGCCCCTAGGCACGGATGGATCCATGGGTTCGGATGTATTCCCGTGTTTGGGTGCATACGACCCCCTAAGTGAGTGTGAGGGTAGTTACCCTTTGCTCTATATTTAATGGATCCTTCAACTCGTGGTGATCTATACCTCCGGTCCCTTTGCATGCATGTTATTGGAGAATGTTCATAACTTCTAGGTCTCTCAAAACATAGGTCGTATTCTTCTAACATCATGGGTCTTATATTTTATGCATTTTCCAATGGACCCATGAGAATGAATAGGTCCTTTCATTTCTTTATGAGAATGAATAGGTCACATGCTAAAATAAACCATGGTCCTATGCTAGAATATTTCATGGTCCCACAATTGCCCCCAAAATATATCCCTTGGAAATCTTTTAAAAGGGATGTATTTTTTAATAGGACTCCTTCTAGTCTTCCATCTTGCTACCGGTTCGCGCGCGCACTATAAGTCTATTCAAGAGGAGAGCATGGCTTTGATAAAAGCTCTACTCGGCGGCCCGAGGATTTTAAAAGACTTTGACTTTAGTGCAACCAATGATGACTCTGAAGATAAACCTTTTGTTGACGATGAGTCCTCTTACAGTGAAAACCACTTGATGTCGATGCTACCACCCTAGAGGATGCCACCGAGAAAAGCAAAGGGTCCGAGCCAAAAGATTCCATGTCTTCTTGATTTGCTTTATGTCTTATTTGCACTGTTTTCTTTGTTAATGGCCGTTGGGGCGATATTGTGGTGTTTTGGAACCTTTTATTGGGACCACTCCTTATCTTTTATGCTTCGAGATACTATTGTATTTCATGAAGTATCTTCCAAGCTCTATTTTCTTGAATGTTTGTAGTATATTGTTTTGTACGCTTAAATTGCGTGAAGTGAACACATTGAGACCGCATCGGGGAGTATAAGACCTCAAGGGTTTGCCCACTTTTTTATGGGAGGTATAGGACCTATAGGTCCGCTCCCTTTCTTCTTCGCCTCGGAAGGTCCGCTCACTTGCTCATGGGAAGTACTGGACCTATAGGTCCGCTCCCTTTCTTCTTTGTCGCGGGGGGTCCGCTTAATCTTTCATGGGAGGTATCGAACTAATGGGTCCGCTCATTTTCATTGTATACAGCGGGGGGTCCGCTCATTTGTTCACTGGCCAAAGGTATTGGACCCATATGTCCACTCATTTTCTACCTATCGGTCCGCCATTTGTGGTGAAGAACCATGGACCTATATATATAATTGTCCACCATTTTTGTGAAAAACTAGGTACCTATTGGTCGACCATGTCGGCATATATATGTTGAGGAAATTTTCGGGGGCTTTTTAAAAGTTTCTCCATGCATTGAACTTGCTTATATGAGGGATTGCCCCGATCCCTTAAAAATGCGCATTGGGTCCTTTAAAACATTTTAGAGGTGCCTTCCTTGTTGCCCCCATTCATTTTTCGGACTCTTAGTTTCAATAAGTAAATTTCATATGACTTTTCTTTGTTGAACTAAAGGTTTTTCATCATAGGACGTTGTCCTAATGACTTCGGATCAATAGTGATAACTTTTGCCCCCGAGTGGGGTACTTGAATGGGTGTGAATATTTCAAGAAGGCATTTTGCCTTTAGAACACCCTTTTAGTCGGCGGTCCCTGGGTTAGTGAAGCCTATGATCCGCGGAACAAGGACCTCTTAGATGTAGTATGGACATAGATGCCATGGTACCATGAGTTTGTGTATTTGGCTAGCCTCCACTTGCCCCATGTGGGTCTTAACTTGGGAAATACCTGAGCGGGTTCTCAATTGAATGTATCCATGAGATTAGATAGAAACCCGGATACATCCGCGAGCTCGGATCGGATAGATCCATAGGCTCGGATGTATCCATGTTCTTGGAAGCATCCGATCTTCTAAGTGATCATGAGTGTGGGAGTTGTTTCCCTTACTCTGTGTTCAATGGGTCCTCCAATTTTATGGTGTTTGATCATGAGTGTGGGGGTTGTTTCCCTTACTCTGTGTTCAATGGGTCCTCCAATTTTATTGTGTTTGTACCCCCGGCGTTGTTGGTGATGGCGCCTTATCCATAGGACCCTTTTAGACTTTCACGAGTATGGGTCCTATTCTTTAAATCAAGGCACCCCCTTTGTTATAGGTGATAGAACCTTTGTTTATTGGTCCCATTAGATTTATAAGAGCATAGGTCCTATTACTTAAGTTAAGGCACCCCACCTTCATGTAATGTCTAGGGGCCTTATGCCTTCTTCTTATTTTCTCCGGACCCATTCCAAATGAGTGACCTAGGTCCCATGTAAACTTTATACATAGCCCCATAATTGCCCCCAAAAAATACATTCCTTGAACTTTTTATAAGAGATGTGTTTTTAACAACTCAATCTTCCATGTCAACCCCCGAAAAGACACCATATAGGTCTGAAATTATTTCTTCCACCTCATGTGTCCGAAAATTTCCATGGCTCCGAAATTTTTTGCTTTGCTCGATCATTTCCTCCTTTTCTTCTTCTTCTTCCTTGGATTTTGACCTCCAACTTTCCAACAACTATCTTATTTTTAATCTCTCATCCAAAACTTTCGATGATTTGGGGGTCAATAGCAATGGGTCCCCCTCCAAGGTGGTGGCTACCTTCATGGTTGTTGATAGCGTCGCTCCGATGAAAGCCGGTGGTACCCCCGAGATGGTTCGGACCCGAACATCTTCATGGTTTCTTGATTTCTTGTCTTGTTTGCACATTTTGTTTTTGTGCATGTTTAAAATTTTATTTTATTTTGCTTGAATTTTATGGAGTAAATACATTGAGATGATAACACCAGGAAGCATATGACCTCAAGGATCCGTTTATTTGTTCATGGAAGGAGGTTCCGGACCTATGGGTCCGCTCCCTTGTTTATGAGAGGTACCGAACTTAAGGTTCCGCTCCCTTATTTTTGTGAGGTATCAAACCTATGGGTTTGTTCCTTTATTTTCGGGAGGTATCGGACCTATGGATCCGTTCCTTTCTTCATGGGAGGTAACGGACCTATGGGTCCGCTCCCTTGTTTATGGGAGGTACCGAACTTAAGGTTCCACTCCCTTGTTTATGGGAGGTACCAAACCTATGGGTTTGCTCCTTTCCTTTTGGGAGGTATCGGACCTATGGGTCCGCTCTTTTGTTCATGAGAGGTAACGGACCTATGGGTCCGCTCCCTTATTTTTGGGAGGTACCGAACTTAAGGTTCCGCTCCTTTGTTTATTGGAGGTACCAAACCTATGGGTTTGCTCCTTTATTTTTGGGAGGTATCGGACCTATGGGTCCGCTCTTTTGTTCATGGGAGGTAACGGACCTATGGGTCCGCTCCCTTGTTTTTGGGAGGTACCGAACTTAAGGTTCCGTTCCCTTATTTATGGGAGGTATCGGACCTATGGGTCCGCTCCTTTGTTCATGAGAGGTAACGGACCTATAGGTCCGCTTCCTTGTTTATGGGAGGTATCGGACCTATGGGTCCGCTCTTTTGTTCATGGGAGGTAACGGACCTATGGGTCCGCTCCCTTGTTTTTGGGAGGTACCGAACTTAAGGTTCCGCTCCCTTGTTTATGGGAGGTACCAAACCTATGGGTTTGCTCCTTTATTTTTGGGAGGTATCGGACCTATGGGTCCGCTCTTTTGTTCATGAGAGGTAACGAACCTATGCGTCAGCTCCCTTGTTTTTGGATGGCTTGAACCTTGTTCTTAGATGTTATAACATTTTTTTTTTTTTGTGAGCAACCATGGACCTATTGGTCCACCATTTTTTGTGAGAAACCAAGGACCCATTTGTCCACCATTCTTGGTGAGAAACCACGTATGGACCTATGTCCAATAATTTGTTGTGAGAACTTTTTTTTTTTTTTATTGTGCTGCGGGGGGGTTGGTGCCAAAGGAATGAGACCTTTAAAATATTTCCAAGGTCCCCTCCTTGTTGCCCCCACTTATTTTACGAACAACATAACTCGAAAAATAAATGTTGGGTAGAGTTTTTTTTTTATTGAACTAGAGATCTTCTATCATAGGACCTTTTCCTAATGAGTTCGGACCGATAGTCATAACTTTTGCCCCCGAGTGGGGTACTTGAATGGGTGTAAATATTCCAAGAAGGCGTTTTCCCTTTAGAACCCCTTTTTGGTCGGCGGTCCCTGGGTCAGTGAGGCCTATGACCCGCGGAACAAGGACCTCTTAAATGTAGTATGGACTTAGATGCCATGGTACTATAAATTTGTGTATCCAACTAGCCTCCACTTGCCCCATGTGGGTCAACAAGCAAGCACTAGACGAGATGAAACAACCAAATTTGTTTACAGCTAAGACCAAATGCAATATAGTTGGAGGAACTATGATACATTGAATAAATTGGTCGGAGTCTGTGTAACATTTTTGTAGTATGGGACAAGGTCTCATGTTACTTGCATGTAGAGTGAAGCAACACCCTCATGTTGGTGAGGTTTCACGTTACAAATTCGTGGTACGGGCCTAGAGTTTATTCCTCTAGACCTTGTGTCACGCTTTGGTGGGGACCCTTGGTTTTTGTTATCGCGATGTGCATAAATGGTTAGTACCGCTATGGGAGGTGATGATTGTACCGCCAATTTGAGGTCTTTTTTTGAATTAGGACCTTTATGAGTGATGAAGTTTTGGGGTAGGTCCCCCGTTTTTATGAAATATAGTGCGGACCATTGTACTGCGCTTTTTGGGTAGGATCCATGTTTCGCACTTTTGAGGTGAGGACTCTTGTTCTTCGTGCTTTTGGGGTAAAGACCCCTACCTTTGCATTATTTTGGAAAAGGTCCATATTTCATGTTGTCTTGGGCAGGACCCATGATTTATATCTTAGTCCTATGTTTAAATCATGTGACATCGCTTGGGTGAGGACCCATGTTTTGTTTGAATCGTATGGGCGAAAACCCATGTTTCTAAACTATTTGGGTGAAGACCCGTGTAATATTTTGAAGATTGGTAGTGTTCCACCCTTTATCACTCACGATCCTTTGCATCTTTGAAATTGAGTAAGAACCATTTTCCCATGACTGTCATTACTTTGACGGTCCTTCACTTTTATGGAAGAGTGGTGGTATCACTTTTAGGACCTATCAATATTTTGTTTTGACTCCAGCATTGCTTTTCACAACGGTCCGTTCCAATTTGCAAATTGCTTAGATGTTTTCCTAACAAGTGTCAGTTTCAAGAAATAATTTAAAGATGGTATAAGAATGAGTGGTAATAACCTTAGCATTTTCCTTTTGAAGGACCAAATGACGAGTGAAAATATTATCGAAGAAGTCCTTAATGCGTAGGAGCGCGAGTGGGTGATCCTCGAGTTGATGAGAAGTGTCAAGATAAGTTAATGGATCCTAAGTCAGATTGTTCGAATACGTCCGCCATTGGAAAGGTTCGCATTGGGATAGATCCGCATCCGGACAGAGCCGCATACAAATAGGTCCGCATATCGATATGTCCTTGTTTTTCAAAGGTCCATTAGAAGCATGTGATGAAGAGGTGGAATCAAGCCAGGACTATGAATTCCTAGGTAGAGAGCGATGTGGAAGGGGCGGTATCGTATCTTCATCGCCGCCAACATTCAGGTTTGGACCTTTCAGTGGGGGTCCCTCGTATTGCACTCCTGAAATTTCGGAGGGTACTTGGCAGATATGTGACACTTGACGGATCCGACGATATCGTTAGCTATACGCAATAGGTCCACGACTCGGAGCGAGGTTCGTCCTTATGCTTAGAAAGTGCCCCCAGCGATGTCATGGTCCCTTCCATAAAGCATATTGTATAGGTTCACCAATATGGCTTTTCTACCCACATCAAGAATATTATGAGAAGTTTAGTAAATCGTCAACTTTGAATGATGAATTTGAGAATTTAATTGCAATAAGAGTAAAACTAATATTGAAGGTAAAATCACAATTCTTATCTTTTTGATGGTCCTTCCTCGAAACAAAAGGGTGGACCCATTCCCAGTTTGGGTAGGGCCGTGCAACTCAAAGTCTTGTAGGTCCGTTGGCAGCGAAATTACACAGGTCCTATCGTCTGATGGTATTTGTGTTTTTTTCCTATTCTTGGGTCTTCGTAGATTGTAAGATTGCGAAAATATCGCCTTTTATCAAGAGCTAGATTACACTCTTTCAGTAGAATAAATTTGAGAGTCACTCGAAACGAAAAGTTCTTGAGTTCGGCTCTCAATGAAAGCACCAATTGTTGTAACACAAAATCTCCAAGTAGCTTGAGTCCAGAAATCTTCGGTCCTGAAAACATAGAAAACCTTCGGAGGTAAGGGGGCACC
>QANW01000350.1:413677-517900 GCA_003254865.1 Dryas drummondii
AGTCTATTTATAGGGGATGATTTAATCCCTATGGCCTTAGGATTGTAAGTTGGTTAGACTTGTAATCACCGGGAAGTATAATCCATATTGGATTGAACTTCTATACTTGAATCCTTGTTTGGAGAGGATTCAAGCCATTTAATTCGTATAAGAGTTGGTTTCCTAGTAGAACATGGAGTTCTTAGGTCCCATTAGTCACGGGTGGTATGGAAATACCTTCATGAGTTGGCACTTGGATGCTTCCGTGAGTTTTGGGTGCATATCCGGATGTATCCGCGAGCTCGGATAGGTCCGGCCCCTAGGCACGGATGGATCCATGGGTTCGGATGTATTCTCGTGTTTGGGTGCATCCGACCCCCTAAGTGAGTGTGAGGGTAGTTACCCTTTGCTCTATATTTAATGGATCCTTCAACTCGTGGTGATCTATACCTCCGGTCCCTTTGCATGCATGTTATTGGAGAACGTTCATAACTTGTAGGTCTCTCAAAACATGGGTCGTATTCTTCTAACATCATGGGTCATATATTTCATGCATTTTCCAATGGACCCATAAGAATGAATAGGTCCCTTCATTTTTTTAAGAGAATGGATAGGTCCCATGCTAGAATAAACCATGGTCCTATGCTAGAATATTTCATGATCCCACAAACTTCAAACAAACCTGGACCTATTAGATGAGCGGAGGGACCAAGCACTCCTAAGGATTGCGGCCTATCAACAACAAGTACGATCCTATTACAATAAAAAATGTCAAGCCAAAGACCTTCCAAGTAAGGGACCTTGTATAGAAAGTGACATCTTGAGGCCAGTAGGGTAGTATTTTTCTAGAAATTTCTTAAATGTTGCAACGTCTTTGAACCTGGGAGAAATCATTTCCTTCACCAATGATGAAAAATGGAAAATGAAGCAAAAAACCCAAGAAAATGTAAAAAGAGGGCCGGTGGTGGGCGCGAGCGGCAGGCAACATTACGAGTGGCAGGCGCCGCTGCTCGTGGATGGCGTCGCGATGACCTAACTACGCTACGGTCGCTCTGGCCCTTCATGCAATGAGATTAAACATCATCGGACCCTTGCCAAAAGCTACAGTGCAACGAAGATTCTTATAAGGAAGTGAAAAGGTTTATATGGAGGAACATTATTTGCAGGTTCGGGATCCCCTAAAATTTGGTATCAGATAACAGCCTCTAATTTACAAGCTTCGAGGTCACCGATTTCTGTAAGTCCTTGAACATTAAAAATTTGATGTCAACCGATACCCTCAAGGAAACGGTCAAGCAGAGGCCTCCAATAAAACTATTTTAGACACATTGAAGAAGATGTTAGAAAGCACCAAAGGAAGTGGTTCGACGAACTACCCGGGGTCCTATAGTCATATAAGACCATTGAGTGAAGGCCCATATAAGAGACACATTTCTCTTTAGCATCTAGAGCGGAAGCAATCGTACCGGTCCAAGTGGGGATGCCGACCCTCCGCACAGAGGAAAGAGCTCTGCAGTAAAATGCAATAGAGCTTCAAACAAACTTGGACCTATTAGATGAGCGGAGGGAGCAAAAGCTCATAAGGATTGCGGCCTATCAACAACAAGTACGGTCCTATTACAATAAAAATGTCAAGCCAAGGACCTTCCAAGTAAGGGACCTTGTATAGAAGGTAACATCTTGAGGCCAGTAGGGTAGTATTTTTCTAGAAACTTCTTAAATGTTGCGATGTCTTTGAACCTGGGCGAAATCATTTCCTTCACCAATGATGAAAAATGAAAAATGAAGCAATAAACCCAAGAAAATGTGAGAAGAGGGCCAATGGTGGGCGCGAGCGATAGGCAGCATTACGAGTGGCAAGCAGCGCTGCTCGTGGATGGCGTCGCGATGACATCGACGCTGGCTGCTAGCGGTGGCGCAGGTACATAAAAGTCTAACCCTTGTGTTTTTGGTGTTTGTATTTTCAAGTGAAGATAGAAGAAAATAGTTGGTTTCTTGAGAACTAAAGGTAAAAGTGTTTTGATGTTTTCACTTGGATGAAATTTTTATGGGAAGAAAGAGATAAAGGAAGTTTAAAATTTGAAGTTTGAAGTGAGTTAGATGAGGTGATGTTGGAATTTGAAACTTAAGCTAAAAGATGGGATAAAATCTTAAGAAATGAGCTAAAAAAAGAGATAAGGGAAGTTTAAAATTTGAAGTTTGAAGTGAGTTAGATGAGGTTTAAAATTTTTATAGGAACAAAGAGATAAGGGATTAGAGAGATAAGAGAAGTTTAAAATTTGAAGTGAGTTAGATGAGGTGATGTTGGAAGTTGAAATTTAAACTAAAAGATGAGATAAAATCTTAAGAGATGGAGCTAAAAAAAAAAATTGAGTTCCGAACAAGTCATAAAAGGAACCGTCCCTTATGAAGTGTGTTTTGGAAGCATCAAGTTTCTATGGATCCTATAAAAATACATATCATTTTAACCGATTTCATGAGATGTGGGGCAATTGTGGGACCATAGTTTTACAACTGTAAGGACCTAGGGACACCATAACTCTATCAAAGCAAGTTACATCCGCTTAAAATAACTTGAGGGACCAAGCATGAAACATACTTAAGGGACTGTAAGGAATATACAAAATGGGTAGCCACCCAAAATGAATAAAAATAGGTGCAAGTCCGCCCAAAACCGTGCACAATAAGACCTACCCCAAGAATGTAAAACACTAGGGGCCTAGGAAATTCATATCTCACTAGGATTCCAACTCACACACGAATCAAGCATATGAGTTCACTCTCACAAAGAGTATATTTCTCGGCAAGGAGTAAAATTTCTGATTGCAGAAATTTCGATGAAAATTTCGATAAATTTTAAATTTCGACAAAAATTAAACAGAAATGATGGAAATTACTATCAAAATTCGAAAATTTTGAATAAACTTTACAATATATTTATTTAACATATTATCTACTACATTGATAAAAAATAATTGAAGAAACCTAATTATATAGTAGGTTTCATGTTATGTAAGATGAATATAATACGCGCTGAAAGTAAATACTGTTAAATAAAATTAGTATATTCTTTATACTCTATAATCTATACATTAAATCAAATATACTCTATATACTCTAATACTCTTTATACTCTGTAATCTATATACTAAACCCTACATACTATATAATCTATACTTTATATTATTTATGATATATTATAAGATATTAGGGTTTAGGCCCTTTAGGATATTTTTAGTGATTTTTTATATAGAAATATATTAGAGTTTAGAGTTTAAAAATAACTAAACGAAACCTCAAAAGAGCCAAACGAAACCCCAAACTCTTTTTTTTCTTTCCAATTCCCCAAAGGCCCCAAACTCTAATTAACCCTTAACCTTTTTTTTTTCTTTTCTTAACAATTGTTCGATTTAAAAATATAAGACGATTTTTAAAAGTTGGATTATAACTTTTTCTAATCTTTAAATCAAAAGATAAGGAATATTACTATTCGTTCATGTTACTATATACTTTTATGTTGACCAAATATGGCCATAACCTATGTGCTGGCCAAACTACCAAAGATCAACACCCACCAATTTTGGCCATCACCTCTAGTGGATCAACACATACCCACCAACTTTAGGCCTTTGGCCATATGAAGTATTGGTCAAAGATTACCAACTTTTTTTTTTTCTTTCATTTCCTTTCTTTTCTTTTTCTTTTCTTCCTTTTTCTTTCTTTTTCTTTCCTTCCTTTTCCTTCCCTTCCCGTGACTCTTTCTTCTTCCCTCGCTTCTCTCTCTCTCTCTCTCTCTCTCTCTCTCTCTCTCTCTCTCTCTCTCTCTCTCTCCTAGTCCCAGTTCATCTCTCTTCTTCCCTCTCATTTCTCTTCTTCCCTCTCATTTCTCTTTTCTAGCCCAGTCGTGCGGATCAGACAAGAGAGGGAAAAAGAAGAACGCCAGAAAGCAAAAAAGAACAAAAAGAAGAAGAAAAGGCCTGAGATAAGAGATGAGTATTTAGAGGACTCACGGGCAAGAAGATTTGACAAAAGGATGCCAAAAAGAGATTGCAGTGCCAAAAGGAGACCTTCTGTTGAGTTGGGAAGGTATGGTGGAGAATCTGTCCCGATCTCTTCTCCCTCCATCCCTCCCCGTTGGCTGGGTTTGAACTATTTTTTACAGTGTTGCTGGGTTTGGACTTTGGACAAAGAAGGAGAAGACATAGAGAGAAGCGGTGAGTGAAATTTCGGCAAATTTCGACGAAATTTCAAAAATTTTAAAAATTTCGCCGAAATCTGGACTAACACTTGTTAAAATTTCCCTACCTCTAAAAAACGAAATTTTATTCCTTGCTTCTCGGTGACTACAATTTTATCAAACTTTTAGTCTTAAGGCCATGAGGATTAACTCATCCTTTATATATACGCTCTCATAAGATCAATCAAATGTATGTAATTCTTGAGCTCTGAGCTTTGAGTTTATAGCGATTTTGTTTATTGACTTGACCGTCGAAGAGCCTTTAGCCGGCACCATACCGTTGTTCCCTTACCCTCTGAAGGTTTTTCTTGTGTTTGCAGGACCGTTGTTTTTAGAGTTTAGATACTTGGAGTTGGAGATTTTGTGTTACAACAATGAGATTCGTGAGAGGGACGGATGAGATATTGAAATGGTGGTGGCCGCAATGGAGTCTCTCGCTCCTCGACATGTGATGTGCGAGAGAGAGAGAGAGAGAGAGAGTAAGAGAAGGAAAAGTGAAAGAAAAGGAGATGAGGTGGGTTGCTAACGCGGTGGAGGAAGTTACCACCGGGGAAAGGGAGGGAGGTGGGTGGGTTAGGTTGCCGAAGCAAGGCATGAGGAGGGAGGAGGGTTTGGTGGCTGCAGGGTTGCTGGCTTTTTTTCTTTTTTCTTCTTTATTTTTTAATTCACTTATTTTGTTTTCGATTTTATATTATATTTAATGGTTTTATTGATTGTATTGATTTTTTTATTATTTTGGTCAATGTGATAATTTTAAAAGCCAAATCAACGTTTAGTGGTGGGGTCCGTGTGTGCCACGTCAGCACTATGTAGGCGAATAACGGCACTCCTAACGGTCAGAGTACTTGTGGTACTCAATTAACACAATATTAAAATCGATGTAACTTAATAAACTTTTTTTAACAGAAGGTACCAAGTTGAAAATAAAGGTATGCTTAAGATATATAATTATAATTAACTCTTTAAATTTAATATATACCTATCAAAATAAATGGGAGATATGCTGCAGTGGGTTAGTTGCATTTCCTTGAAGGAGGAATACGTGGTGCAAGGATTCAAAACCCCCTTGCATCCAAAAGTTGCCTCTTTTTGCATAATTAAAGAGTCTATATTCAATGGGAAAAAAAAAAAAAAAGTCTCCATGCAATTGGATTTATGTCAGCATGTGAGCATGTGAAACGCGACAGTAGTTAGTGACAAGTGGCGTGTGGATGAATAATCTGTGTGGAGCAAGGGCGTACATCTCTAGGTGAAATAGTGAATTAAAATCAGTGAGTTTAATTTCAGGTTTTGAGAATTTCGAGGCAATTTTGATTTTGACAAAAATTAGATAAAAACGATGGAAATTGCTATCCAAAAATGAAAATTTTAAATGAAACTTTAACGTATGTTTATTTAACATATTATATACTACATTAATAAAAAACATTGAAAAAACCAAATTATATAGTAGCATACATATGATATAAGATAAATATAATGTGTACTGGAGGCAAATACTGTTAAATAAAAATGGTTCACTAATTAATAGTTACATAAATTTTATTGAACAAACACCTCAATTTTATTTATACTACAATATTGCATCATGAATTACATAAGTAATCAGTACCACATAGAGCTTCTATGAGGTTCAACATGTTCACCGTCTTCAGTATCCTCATGTGTAGAGTAGGTGTACTGCGAAGCATAATCACTCTCATGATACTTCTCTCAAATAATTTTTCCTAATAACAAAAAGACATACACAATAACTGTATAATTGTTTAATCTTTCATGGGCTAATTATATATTTTGTATAACATAATTTACATTAATATTAAAAAGGTAGAATTTGCATAATTTATATAATTTGTTCATATTCTATAATTTGCATAATTTGCAAAGACATACTGTCACATACATAATTAATAACAAATGATGTTTAATTATTCATAGTGACATAGTAAATTTCCTTTAATTTGTATAATTTGTCTATATCAAGAATTTCAAATTAATTTATAAATAACTAAATACGTACTCTATGATTTATTCATACTCTATTTATAAATTGTCTATAATAAGATATAAGTTGATTTCCATATTGATCTCATGTTTCCCAAAAGGTCATATAACTCCATAATTCATACTCTATGATTTATCCATATTCTATAAATTAATTCCATACAAGAATTTCAAATTCACAAATTTCAATTTCAATATTCAAACCCTAAAATTTCAATTTCACAAATTTTTCAAATTGGAAAACCAAACATTAGGGGAATAAAAGCCCATGGTGAGGAAAGGAAAACCCACCAAAAATTTTGGTGATCGGAGGCCGGAGGTGGCCGGAATCGGCGAGACAAGTCGGCGGCATAATTGGTGTTCCCAAGCAGATCTGCGCACAGAGGGAGAATGGCCGGCTTTGAGATGGCTTGGGGGAGGATGGCCGGCGGTTGGGGGTCATGCCTGTGGTCTTGGGCTACCGAGATTTGGCCGCAGATGCTGCACCGATCACGCTCCAGGGAAGGGGGCAGAGAGAAATCGCGAGGGAGAGAGAAAACATGTTCCAAAAATGGGAAAACCAATTTAAAAAGTTGAAATTTTCTCCAAAATTTCCCGAAACATTGCTCGAGATGAATATAAGTTGATCTCAAAATTCCAATTGAAATTTCCAAAATCTTGAGATGAAAAATGGATGGTTTCGTGTTAAAATTTCCATAACCCAAAAAATGAAATTTTCGGTGAAATTTTGAAATTTTACTCCAAGATTAAAACACATTTTCTATTTGTGATAGGGACAAGATGTAAATTTTATGTCCGGAAAAGATAAAAACCCACATAAAATCAAGGAATGATTAGATGTGGGAGAGAAGAAATTTGAAATAGTGGGGGTGGCTCAAATATAAATGTGTCCATCAATTATAGGATTTATTTCAAGTTGGTCCATAAACAATAAAATATTTCAAATGCATACATATAACGGAAAACATACAAATCACACCGTCCGTCAAATTTGTCGTTCAAAATACTGTTAAGTGTCACGCTGGAAGTAGCTTACGTGGATTTTTTTGATGACTCAAGTGTTCACCGGTAGGGGCAAGTTGAGATTTATTGGCAAATGACATGGTGTCCTACCCTAACATATCCCTACCCCTTCCCTCCCTTTGTTAAACAGTTTGCAAAAACAAGCCAGTTTCCCCTAAATTGCTCTCCTACTTTGTTTCTGCTAATGAAATTTGACTCAAGTAGCTAATTGTTGTAATGAATGGCTTGATTTGTCTTTATGGTAGGAGATGTCAATTGAAGACTGTGTGGACTGATGCGAACCTAAGTAGAAGGTTTTTGAGTTTTGAAAACTATGGGGTAAGTGCTAATTGTAAGATTTTTTTTAAGTTTCATAATGTTAAAATATTAGGGGAGATAAATTGCATTTTCTCTGATTTGAGATATTTGATTTGCAAAAACTTGGAGCTTGTGATTTCTTCTATTATGCTAGTTGCTTCACGATTCATCATTATGATATTTTTGTTTCTGCTAGTTGGAGGAGGTGTTGATTCAAAGTTTGATTTCAATAGGAATGTGAAATTGGAATTAGAATTTTAGAGTACTAAAATGTATGCCAAATCTACCATATCAAGAACTATGGATTACATCACCTTTCAAAAAAATCCAAAAAAATCTATCATGGTCAAAGTTCCAGCTACAACATATATAAAAGCACAAACTCAAAAAAAAAACAAATAACACCCCGCAATACTAGTGATAGGCTTTCCAATAACCAAGCTATCCTTCTTCAAAACTCTTAGTCTATTTCCAAAAAATTAGCTCTATGACTTGTAAACCCTTATGGCATGCCCCCACCAGTTGAGGCTGTGTTTGCCTCAAAATCTTTACGGCCACGTGTCGACTAGGCCGGGGACCAAGGAAACCACGTCCTTTTGATATGCATTAGGCGTGCTAGTATGCGGCCATAGGCCAAGTGTACAATATGATGATTCGCGCTGAAACTAACTTTCGATCAGGCGATCGTGGTCGAGGAAGGAACACCTCTCGATCTCTAAGGTTCTGATGCCTTGGCTGCAAAGACTTATAGGTTAGTGTGGCCGGGGTTGGGGTGATGGTGATACGATAAGTGAATGTGAAAGTGATAGTTGCAAAATTAAAATCAAGTAAATAACAACGAACAGTAAAAACGAAATCAAAACATAAGCAATCTTCAGAATTAATTATACTAATATGATTATGAACGATAAACCGCATAATGTACCACTAATCTATTCTAAGAAAGCAATAAACCTATTTATAATGCAGAAAGTAAAGAACAAGAAAGCAAAACCTAAACTATAAAAATGTGAATCAAATAAACATACTCATATTAATATCAATAAAAACTGAAGAACACAAATGTTTTAATTTTAAACCGTTGAGAGAAACCATAAGATTTTCTCAAGAACTTGCCTAAAAATTGAAAAGAACTAAAAGGAACATAGTATCAACCTATGATAATTGACAGCTGGGATGCTTGATGCTCTCAATTTCTCTGGATTTTTCTGGGGGTTAAAGTTGTTTTTTGGGAGGTCTCGAGGTCTCTATTTATAGTAATCAAGTGCCTCGGATCCCAAAAATCATGATCTCTCAAGAGGTTGTAACCAGCAAGAATTTGGAAAATTTATGACCCTTGATCTTTCAGGGATTCTTCGATTCCTTGTTCAAGTGGGAATGGTCTTCCAGGCCTGATCCGCTTATGTTGTTGATGGGCTCGGCCTGTAATGTTTTGTACGACTCCTTGATCTGGGCTTTGTTCTGTGCGCGCATGGCCCATTTTACCTTGTTTCATCAGGCGGTCTCTTTATTGCTTAGGCCCATCTGAATAGATGGCCCATTTAAGAAAATGCAAAAATAGGCCTAAACAGGATGATGACTTAGATTGGCTTGCCTTCATACAATGAAATATAGTTCATCATCATTAATGGACTATGAGAAGCTTTGGATAATGTCTAAAATTACGTATGGACTATTACCTGTGTGTTAGCATTTCTCCTAAACTTTTGGGTTGTAATGGTGGCAAAGCCCATGTTTGGAAAGGATGGGGCCACTAAGGACTGGCTTGCTTGCCTAAAATAAAATAAAAAAAGCTTGAAGAAGGTGAGATTGAAGTTAAATAAAAAGAATGATTGTACATGTTTGGAAATTTACTAATGTAATACTATTATGAGAAGTTGAAGAACTAATGAAATATTGTTTGAAGTTAAACAACAAGAATGAGGTTAATACCTGAGTCACTTCAAATCTCCTCTTCTTCTTCCCCTTCCTTTTGCTTGTTCTAGCAACAATTGGGGCAAAGGTAGAGCTTGATGGTGGGGGTGGTGCTGCCTCATTAGTTTATCCAGATTGTTGCGCATATTTTTTTGGCTTTCCCCTCTTGCCAAGGAATATTAGGGGTATAGGCCTATGGCAGGTCCTTGTATTGTGTCCTTTCTTTCCACAATGGCCACATTTCATTATCACCCCATTTTCTCTAAGCTTTTGCTTATTAGTACTCTCACTAGGTTCTTTCTTCCTCACCTTTCTTGGCCTTTCAGGCTGCCTTGTGTATGTTGGTGGGATTACTAGTATGTTGTGATAGGGTCGGTCCATGGATTTTTCTTCCTTTTGCCACATTTCGCTTAAAGGGTTGAAGGGAGATAGTGCATCAAGCTGTTCGCAAAGGCCAACTTGATTATCTTCCTCATGGATCCCAGATGAGGGAACCCTAGGAGAGCCACCGACACCAACTATTGTCCATGTACGATCCATACTAAATCTAACCAACTGCCCATCCTACCTCTTCTACGTTCCTGACAGCCCATCTTTGTCCTAGTAGAGTAGTTCTCTCCCACATAGATTGTCCATTTATTGGGAGAATCAAATTGTCATATGACTTGAAATATGTGAACACCCAATTATTTGGATGAACATAATCCTCCACTAGCACCCCTCCCAATTATCGAAGTTGGTAGTTGGGAATTAATCGTATTAAAATTGAGGGTTATCCATTATTATCTTGATTATTTTAGACCTTGAAATTATATAAGAATGTTTGATAATTAATATATTTTTAAGGTAGTTATAGTTTTTGTTTATTATTAATCAACTAGCTCATGAGTTTTGAACTTATAACCTACTCCAACAAATGGAGATTAGGTACCATCTATTAGACCAAATGGTCATTAGCAAATAGTTATAGTTCATTCCAATATCACACAAGAAAATTATGTCCATACCACCCAAACTATTGAGATTATACAGCAATTTATCATCCAAACAAAAAATTTGTAGAATGTACCACCCATGCTATGCTCCATTATACAATTCGACACCCACATCAAATTCCATCCACATGTCCGTAAGTAACCTAATTAGGGGTGGGCATTTAAACCGTGCATTGAAAAAACCTGTAGGACCTGACCGGTAAAAAATCAGAAAAATCCATGTTGACAAAAAAAAGGTCAACACCGAAAAAAACAAAACCGAACCAACCGATTCCGATTCCAATTTCACACCCCCTTTAACCAAACCGACCGGAAAATTTAAAAATATATATTTATACACATTTTATACACATTTTTGTACACTTTTTATACACATTTTTACATACATTTTATACATTTTAGATAATAAAATTAATATTAACCAACTATATTTTAGACCATTTTATATAACTCTATGGCCTATACTCTATATATATAATAATGTTTTAGCATATAATTTTAGTTATACCCTATATAATAAAATTAGTATATTCTTTATACTTTATATACTAAAATTATTATAGTTCTAAAGTATAGTATATACTGTATATGGTATATGCCTTATACTCTATACTCTAAACCCTAAACTCTATTAAATATCCTATACACTATAATTAAAAGTTAAAAATTAAAACCTAAGCATACAATTCTAATTATAAGGTATATGATTTAAAATTTATGGTATAAGGTTTAAGATATGGTATAAGATATTAGAGTTTACGCCCTTTAAAGTATTTTTAATTATTATTTTTTATATATAAATGTATTAGAGTTTAAACACAACTAAATGAAACCCCAAAGCCAAAGGGCCAAACGAAACCCCAAAAGGTCAAAACCAAACTAAACCCTTTTTTTTTTTTTTTCCAACTCTCCGTGACTCTTTCTTCCCTCTCATTTCTCACTTTCTCTTTCTCACTCCCAATCCCCGTGTTCTCTCTCCTCCCTCCCGCGACCAACTCTCCTCAGTCCAACATGACGTCGGTGCCAAACTCTCCCTCCTCTCCTTCTATCCCCAAGATCTCTTCTCTCTCCTCTCTCCTTCTTCCCAGATCACCTCTCTGGCTCTCTCTTCGATCTGCCACCCTCCGACGACGGCTGGCGACGAGGTTGGGCTCCTCCTCCTCCCCTCTCTCCCTTTAGTATCTGCCTCCCCAAGTCAAGCCCAAATCAGAAACCCAGTCGGCCAGTCGCGAAACTCAGTCGCAAGCTTCTTTGTCTAGTTGCCTCCCTCACGAGCTCACTTGAAAACCAAATCGGACTGGAACCCTATAGGTTTGGTTTTCTTCCATTTTTTTCAATGTTCAGAACTGGACCAACCCAATGAGCCATGTCCGATGCAGTGCACGATTTCGAGGGAAAACTGGGCCAAACCGAACTGTGCCCACTCCTAAAGCTAATAAGCTAATGTGTCACTCACATGACATTGTTGAAGAGTAGTTTTGTTGACGCTATGCTGGAAATTAAAAAAAAAAAAAAAAAAAAAAAAACAAAACAAAACAAAAAATGAATTGAGTGCTCCTTTAAAAAAACACCAATAATAAAAACCAATTCCAACCACCTACCCCCATTCGACCCCTCCCAGCCCACTACACAATAAGTGGTCCTACTAGCTGACTTGGATTCATATCTAACGAAAAAATAAATGAAAATTGACATGTCAAATTGTATAACAAAATATAGTTTGGGCAGTAAATTGCAACCCTAATGGTTTGAATGGTGTGGGGGAAAATATTCCATGGCCAGGTTTGTGAACCAATAATCAAACGAATTCATTTTGGGCTGAACTAGTTAGTGAAAGTCCATTTAAGTTTGGGTTTGAAGTAAAGCCCATCCTAGAGTGTGGTTTGACCGCGTGATTGAATGAAATGTGAACATAGGCGTGAGATGCAAGTAACTCAGCATAAACATTGGGATGGAAGATGCGTGAAAAGAGTTACTTGCGCGTCATCGAGAAAGGTATGCAATCTACAGATCCTGAACAGACAATAACTAAAACGAACATTGACTTGAGCGTCAGAGTATTTTTTGCAGGTACCCCACCTGCCGTTCGAAAACAAATCAAGATTAGGCAACAGACAACGAGCGCAAGCCCATTCGAGATCCAAAGTTCGATTCCCAAGTCAACATTACCTATCGGCCAAATAATTCTTCGGAGATTTTTGGGTCCAACAAATGGTATTGGTGCAACTTTCTCTTGATTATCCAACTTCTTAGTTAAACACTACACCACAAGATAATACCAACTCTCATCCTGTCCAGTACATTGTTAAACCATATTTCATTCCAATTCCAGCCGCGCGACAAAGCCTATATAGTTCTTTATATATTTTTCCTTTTTGACCAATGCAATGGCTACTGCAGTTTGCTTGAAGGAGAGTGAAGACTTACCGTATATTATGTGCCATATACCCACAAATTGAAGGCCTCGTAAGTCCTTCAAAGCTGGGGAGTGCATTTGCCTAAAATGGAAACCAACTTTTCCCTAGAAAGAAAGGCACATAGAAGAAACTAAACCAATCCATAAGAAATCTCCTAGTACAATTTATGTTACAGCTTCATACATTAGTACATTGACAAACTTCATACATTAATTAGCTGAAGTCAAAAGGGAAACTATGATGTTCCTGAATACCTGTGAAACCAGATGCCTTCCAAGGTAATGAATACAGCACAAAGACAGACATACTACTACATTAGTTCTCTCTCGCTGTCAGCGACATACCAACTGCAAAAGGACGGGTAATATGAAAAGGTAAGAACTTAATTTGAATCAGCAAGCTAGATTTTCATATGAAAAAAAAAAAAATTAAGGAATAAAATTGTTTATACGTGATAAAGATATACTGTAGACAATTTGGACATTAAAAAATTAAAGTGTTTTTTTTCACATTTAGTATAATGTTACTGAACTTTAGCTCGTGTCTCAGTTTTAGCACCTAAACTTTAATTTTCTCAATTTATTACCCAAATAAATTTCTTTTGTCTAATAAGTATGAAATTGAATTTCTGCTAGAATAGTTAACAAAAGGCACAACTTCTCAGGGGTAATTTTGTTACTTCCAGAGACAGCAAAATACTAAATTGACCTTTAAAAATAACCAAACTTTTCTTTTAAATCGTTAAGGATTAAAAACATTTAAAAATAGAAAGCTCAAAAAAAAAAAAGGCTGTGTCACCCAACCACACTGCATCGTAGCCCTCCCCTCCCCTTCCCTTCCCCTCTCTCTACCTTTCCTATTTCTCCCTTCTTTTCTTTCTTTTCCTTCTCTTTTCTTATTTTCTTTCTTCCTTTGACAAGCACAGACATGGAGTTATTTTCTTTCTCTCTCTCTCTCTCTCTCTCTCTCTCTCTCTCTCTCTCTCTCTCACACAAATCTCATCTCCCCACTAGACCACCAAAGTGACCAGCTACCTCGCAAGTCACCAGATCTAAGGTTTCCAAACACTCATTCCAATCGTCAAGTGAGGGAGTGGAGGATGTGAGAGAAAGAGTGCGAGAGAGAAGAACCAAAACAGCATTGAACTCGTCAGTTGATTAGAATATGTAATAACCATGAGCTCACCTATGCTTCAATGTTGAGTTGCCTCAATTAACATTGGTGATGGATTACACAAACTCAGGTTGCCCTATAGGAGAGAAGTAAAAGGAAAAGAAAGAAGGGAAGAGAAAAATAGGAAAGATATAGGGGACAGACAGTGTGTAGTGGGTTTTTTCTTAGCTATTCAGTGAATACCAAGTTAAATTATTCCTGAACAATGATAGTGTTCAAGAGAGCAGTGCTCGGACAAAATCACAAATTCACAAATAAGGAAACAAGAAAAAACAGTGCAGCAGTAACTCGTCTCTAACCCTCTTAATTTCCATTTCCATTTCCCTTTCAAGCGTTTTTTTCTTTTCATCGTGATGCAGAACTTCATCTGTGGATTTCCAGAACACAAAGTAGGTAGCTACCTTCACCATCTTCACCTTCTCCGTCTCTGGAGCTTCCAAAGACTTGAAGCTACCTTGATGATGCACTGGGTTGGGGGCGGGTGATGCAGCCAACATAATTTTCTTAAAAGATTTTAAAGCTTCTGATTGTTTTCTTTCTTTTGGCTTTTAAAGATATATAGAAGGTAATAAATATAGCTTTTAACAGTTAGTTTTGGTATTTTTGTTCTCTTTCCATGAAGTGACAAAATTGTCCATGAGAAATTGTGTCTTCTGTTAACCATTCTAACGAAAATTCAATTATGTAATTGTTAGACAAAAAAATAATAAAAAAAAAATTAGGTATCAAATTGGGGCAAAATAGAATTCAGGTACTAAATTGAGACACAAGTTAAAGCTCAGGTACCAAAAGTGAAGAAAAACAAAATAAAACTTCAAAAGAAAATAGAGCAAAATATCATATGTCTAAAGCAATAAGTATAAATCTGATACTAAGAATACAAAGTCCTGATTCAAAGTTCCAAACAGAAAGTATAAATTGTTCTCTGAAATTCATGGATAGCATGAAAAGCCATAAATAACTACCACGGAATCATAATCCTTATCTTCCTATTAAATCATCCAAGTCAAACTCGACCCCCCCCCCCTCTAGAACTAAAAATTATCATCCAAGTCAAACTTGAACCCACCCACCCTTCACCATCATATCCCACCCATCTTGATCCCTCGTTGACATTAAATATTACATCTGCAGATCTGATCAAACACAAATGAAATTAAATGCAACCAGGACCATCATTCACTCTTGACTTGTGTTTAATTTGGAAGCAAAAATGGATTAATCAATTGACATTGATAAATGATTCACCTTTGAACTTTAAGGGCATGAAGGGTGACAATCCAAAATGGCATCCCGTTAGAGGAATGCCTAGTGACGAATCACAAGGATACCTGGACTAATTTAGTCCCACTCAAACACATTTTCTCCAAAATTGTTAGTCAGACTCATAAATAAATCAATGCTACATGGGTTTTGACCTAGTTTTTACTTTTCTGCATCTGATAGTTGTTAAGCTTTGGTCTCACCATGCAATGTGCAATGAGTGCAGACAGCTTGTTCAAGATTTTGATGGAGAGAAGGCTATGGCATTGAACTATTAAAATACAGGTTTAACAACAAAGACAATAATTTCTGGCCTGAAAGTGGCATGAATGTAAATCAACGATAGAGATGGAGTTGGAATGTCGCATTTTAAAGTGTGTGATGCATTGGTGATTACACTGTGGAACATATAGGATGGTACTACGGTTTTGGCTAAATTATGGTTTAGTACCTATAGTTTAGGCCAAGTTCCACTAAGGTACCTGTAGTTTCAATCTATAGTTTACTAATTGTTTCAACTGCTTAGTTTCGTCAAGTTTTTCAACCTAAAAAGTCCAATTTACCCCAACAAGTGCAATTTTTCGATGTAATGAACATGTGAGGGGCACATGAGAGGCACGTGAGGGAGTAAATTAGACTTTTTAGGTAAAGAAAATTGACGAAATTAAGCAATTTGACCACAATTGAAACAATTAGTAAACTACAATACCAAATTTGAGACAATTGAAACTATAGGTACCTTGGTGAAACTTTACCCAAATTACAGGTACCAAAATAATAATTTTGGCCGTGGATTTTCGCATATTACAATAGATTCATAGAACTATATTTCATCCAGTTAGTGATTTTTAATCAATTGGTAGGAATTCATGGCAAGGCTGATTAATTTTAGCTTCAACTGTGCAGGTTTCTTGTAATGCAATTACACCTCTATTTTGTGTCCTGACAATGACTAGTAAATATATTTTTCAAGTGACATTTCTTCTTGCGGATCACATCTTTAAATTCCATAGATTTAACTGAGATGGGAAGAGAGTCCAAAACTTCAAATTGAGTGTTCAAAAAAATGTAGGACCCTTTTTCTTCTATGATATTACACCTTCAAACAAGTGAAGCATCCAGGAAAAATCACAAGTTTCATGATAATACATCACATGTTAAACCGTAGAACCACTGCTGAGTACTGAACATAAACTACTTTTCAGAAAAATATATAAGCACTGTAATACATGCTATATTACAGTACAGATTCATTATTTTATAGTCTAGTTAATTTAAGAACCATTTATAAGATTAAACAAGAAAACAAGATGATCAGATAAGGGATTTATTCTTTTAAAGCCCAGTTAATTTAAGAAACATTTATATGATTAAACAAGAAAACAAGATGATCAGATAAGGGATTTATTCTTTTAAAGTCCAGTTAATTTAAGAAACATTTATATGATTAACATGAAAACAAGATGATCAGATAAGGTATCACAGCAAGCAATAATCTCAATCAGAAAATTGAAGACCTCTAACCTTTTACAAGATGCACAATATATCAAGGTTCATTTTCATCAGATAAACCCATTAGTAAAAGAAGCTTCTGCACTTTATTGACCCACAAAGGCATATTTTCTTCCTCTGGTATGCTTTCTCATGAGGGACCGTCCCATAATCATATGTCAACTCTGTCATAGGAGGAATGTGTCCAACCGCATAAAATGCAATATGGAGGTCAGACTCATTTTTATTTTCACGTAAAACTGGCTGCCAATATACATTGGGGGAACAGCTGTGATTCATAAAGCGAGCAACATTTCCAGCAGTATTTGCACTTATAATTAGAGGAAATGGCATCTTTGGAGTCTCATTAGAATCACCAGGCAGAACTCCCAGTGGCTGACAACTACGGGTAGCATCAAACATGTAATCATCTTCATAATCACCCCCAAGCTCTTCTACCCCAGAAATATTAAGAGCTTCTCCTGCATATTCACATAAGAAAGCACCAGCACGGATGGGATCCCAGGACCTCAGACCCCAACCTTTATCCTTAGTTTTAAACACCTCCAAACGAATTTTCAGGCCACCTTGAGATACTCGATTCCGACAGTTAGGAGGGCACTGACAGGAAGGACCACATTCATGCAACAAGGATTTTTGGCTCACAAGAAGCCCATTTGCAGTATATGGGAGATAACCTCCATTTTTCTTAATGCAAGGGCAGTTGGAATTGCCAGGAAGACATCCACCAATACAAATGCACCCAGCAGAAGGTTCTGTAAGATTCACTGGTTTTGAATACTTGAGACTAGAAATAAACGAGAAGTGTGCAGGGCCTTTCTCACCATCAACATCGTTTACCAGAGAAACAGGTAAATTCTCAGCCCCTGAAGTAAGATCAGGCAATATAAGTCCAACCCTTGTAGTAATTGCTTCTTTCCATTGTTCAATTGATTTCCATATTGTAAATGCTTCACGCTGGCCAGGTAATCTTACCAATCTATACTTGAATACATTGCAGCCACTCTTCCCTTTATCCACCCATGATTCGTGGATTTTATATAGACCATCATAGACATATACCTTCCCAGTTGGATTAGACACATCCTTTAACCCCCGAATTACTCTCACATCATTAGCCCGATGCAAACTTTTCTCCAAAGCGAGATTACCCCTTTCAAGCTTCTGATCTTTCATTTCCTTATCTTTCCTATTATCATTGCTAGCATTACCACCTTGGCCACTGTATATCAACACATTCCCACCCTCCATATAATCCTCATATCCTCCAGAAGAAACAATGCTTAGTGCTAAAGGCTCTTCCTCTGTACTGTTCTTGACTCCCATATAATCAATCCCACCCATAGTTGGAGCATGTAATCCAACCAAGCACAATTCCATTCGGAAAAAGAAAATATCTCCAACTTCAACACCAGGCACTGCACCAATCCTCTTCTTGGGATTTGTCCTGATTCCCTTATTCATCAAGAGTGTTCCTGCCCTTAGATCGGGGCGTCCAGTTCTTGAAGCTCCTGGTATTCCTTCCTTAATCTCTTCAATTTGTGTAATCCTTCTTCGAAGCAAATCATAAAACATGAGTGCACATCCAACTGATTCCCTGTCACCATCAGTTTGTCGGAATGTACTCGTATATGAGGTGAGAATATTATCAACAATTGCATCAACGTCAACATCAGGCAAGGCAACGTTAATATCCTGGCCACCCCTAGTCCTCTTCTGGGACTGGGACTTACCCTTTGGCCTCCCCACCTTCCTTGTATTTTCAGCATCAGTAACACTCATGCTAAAACCATCTTCTTCTGCAACCCCACTTTGGGATTGTGGCTGAGCACGACTTCTAGTAATCCTTCTTGATGGTGTAGTATCTCCATTTGAAGTGCCTGTATACTGGTTCGGGGTTACCCTAGTGGTTGAGGGTGGAGGTGTCCTAAATGAATTTATTGGGACTGCATTTGATATTGGGTTGTTGAAGACAAAAGGGATATTCTGGTTGGGTACACCACTTGGTGTTTGTAGATTTTGTTCTGTTGGCCTTTGAGACTCCGCCGAAATGAAAAAGGGGAAAAATGGGGCAACCCCGGGTGGGAAAGGACCAGAGGGAGAAGCACAGACAAAAGGAGCAGCACCTTGGGGAGTTGAAAATGAAGAATTATTAGAAGCTGATGGGAAGACGGGAACAAGACGCCTCAAAGGCCTTACATCCAAAACCCTAGACTTATCAAATGACCCAAAACCAGGAATAGAGTCTTGACCTAAACTTTGTTCCATTAAATACTTTGAGGCAACAGAAACAGATTTTTCTACTACCCCAATATCAATCTCTAAACATTCCTCTTCTTTTTGTCTATATAACAACTGCAAATTAGCCAAATCTGATAAGAAAGACTACCTCTATTAGTACAGCAGAGGCAACATCATCTTGTCACAGAGTGACAGTGTAATCATTTCTACAGCAGAGTACATTACAAAATAAGTGCAGATCTTTGCAGAGTGCGGGAAAGAATAAAGTTGGGGTACAGAATAATTTCCTGCAACATGCAAGTTGTTAATAAATTAGACCGACCATAAAAACTAAAAATCCGCACTAAAATCATTAAACTTTCGGAGGGAAAACTGGTAAATCCAATGACTAGCATAAAGCCAAGGAGGGAAGGAAATTAGAAAATGCGAATGAAGCAACAGGAAGTTATTAAACTATTTGTTGCTGGAAAATATAGTAATTTAACAATTAACTCAATTGAAGCTAAGTTGACATAAGGATTTAGCTTATCCGAACCCAGAGCCACAGCAAACTCAACATTCAACTAAAGTTCTTTAATTTTCCAGTTTTCACAGCAACCAAGAAAAAGTTAAGAGTGATTTCCCAAAAGTGAGAAATTATCTTCAAATAAGGTGTAAAATAATTAAAATGAAATCCAGAAGGGAACCCACAAAGGCAGCAGGGCTAGCTCATTATTTCAGCTATGCTGAAGTGAGAATTTCACTTATTTGAAACCAAAAACCACATGCAACATGACATTAAGCTAAAGTTATTTAGTTTTCATCATTTTTTAAGAAACCAAACAGAACGTACAAGAGTTTATGTAAAACCAAGTGAGAAATTTACCTTAATACACAATGACAAGTAATGGAATGAAATAAGAGAGAACCCATCATGAGAGAAAGAGGAATCCTTTTGAAAATGAAATGGTGAAGATGCTATTTTTAACAGATCTGAAACGACAAACTGCTTAAATGATAATCCTATCCTAGTAGGAATCTTCTAACAAGATCTGTTAAATAGACCAAGATCTGCTATGACTTATACGACAAAAAAAATAGATTGCAAAAAAAAAAAAGGAAGAAGAAGAAGCAGCTTCAAAGGAGGATCGGTATACCTTTGTTTTTCTTTTTGCACAACTCTTTCTAGATTTTCTTTGCTGACACAACTCTTTCCGGATTGAGCTGGACTTCTTACGCGTAATTCCTTGCTTTTTTTTTCTTTCTCTTTTAACCAAAAAACAGAGTACTTCAGTTCTTGATATGTTCTGGAGGCACTCTACTCTCTCAGTCTCTCGCACTTCCACTTGGTTAATGGTAGGAGACTTGTTGGACTTGGGCTTTGGAGAGAAAATCAGCTGGTTGTGAGACTGAGGATTGCGGTGGAGAATCAAAAGGTGATATTGCATATGATAATTCTTAATCACCTATAATAATTTTAGTATTTAGTAAAAAAATAAAAAAATTAAAAATTACTTTCTTCCACAATTTTTAACTCTCTACCGCAAAAATAAAAAACAAATTTTTAGCTACTTTTGAAAACTGCAGTAAATCATAACAACAAGAAATATTTTATTTTACTCATAATACCCTTATTGATTTCTATAATTTTTATTTGTTTATTTTAAATTAAAAAATATGTTCATTATTAGTTATATTTTATATTTTGATAATTAATTATGATATTTTATTTGTACGATTAAAATTATAATATACTTAAAAAAATAATAGGCATACTTATTTAATAATGTTGTTTTTAAAAAAATTAATGCTAATAAATATTTGTAGCCACAAATTTAAAAAATAAGTAAAAAAACATTTTAGTTTTATTAAACAAATTAGTGAAAGATATTTTCAGCATCATGTCTATTTTAGTAATTATACACAGTCACAACACTTTTACATTAACATTTACCAAACACTTTGATACTGTTTTTTGCACTTACAGCACTTTTGTAAACATAGTTTATTAAACATTCAATTGATTTACTTTATAGCTGACTTTACTTCACAATTGTTTTACTTCACAGCTGTTTTACTTCACAGCTGTTTTTCCTCACAATAATACCAAACTGGCCTAAAAGACTTGGCACCCATTTGGTTGAAGTTTTAGAACCTTGATAATGAGAATATAATTGTATTCTTATATTTGGTAAGTTCAAGTATGGGAAATCTTTTTCTTACTTTTGAAAATTTAATGCCCCAAAAAAAGGGAAAATAAATCTATTCTCTAAGCTTGGGTTTTGTATTAATCAAGGAGTAAAATTTCAGATTTCGCAGAAATTTCGATGAAAATTTAGAAAATTTTTAAATTTCAACAAAAATTAGACAGAAACGACATAAATTAATATCAAAATACGGAAATTTTGAATAAAATTTTACCATATTTTATTTAACATATTATCTACTATGTTGATAAAAAACATTAAAGAAACTAAATTAATAGTATGTTTCATGTGATATAAGATGAATATAATGCGCGCTGGAGGCAAATACTGTTAAATAAAATTAGTATAATGAATAAATGAAATTAGTATATTATTTATACTCTATAATTTATACACTAAATCTTAATACTAACCCTATATACTCTATATACCTAAATGTTCTTTATACTCTGTAATCTATACACTAAACCCTATATAACTCTATATTGTTTATGATATGATATAGGATATTAGGGTATTAGGGTTTAGGTCCTTGAAGTTATTTTTAATTATTTTTTATATAGAAATGTATTAAGGTTTAAAAACAACTAAATGAAACCCCAAACTTTTTTTTTTTCAAATTTCCAATTGCCCAAAGCCCAAATTATACACTCCAAAGATACTTTTCTATGCTCATGATGTTCAAATCATGTTTTTCAAAAGAAATATTATGTAAGAAATAAATAATAAAAAATAAATTGAAATTCATTGTGGGCCTTGTGGCATAGAAACTGACATATATAATGTGGCTGGTGGGGGTGGGATCAAAGGGACATGAAATTAGTGTGATCAACACATGACATGATTGAGCCCGAGAGCCCTGCCAACCAAGAAGTCTAATCTAATCACTGGGAGTTGTAGGCTTTCCAGTACACTTCCTCTTTTCTTTTCTTTTTGTTTCTTTTCTTTCCTTTTTTTTCTTTTTATTTTCTTTCCTTCCATTTCCCGTGACTCCCCACTCTCAAGTATTCCTCTCAATTCTTCTCACCCTTTTTTTCTCTCACCCATTACGCCCTCACTCCCTCCCTCCCTGATCTCTTCTCTCTCCTCCTTCTCCCTCCCAAATCTGTTCCTCATTTCTCCTTCCCCGATCTCCCTCTCTTCCTCCTCTCCCTCCCCAATCTCTTCTCTCCCCCGATTTCTTCTCTCTTGGATCTCTTCTCGCCCCCTTTTCTTCCCCAGTCAATAAGGACACCTCTCCTTCCCTTTTTCTTTTAGAACCTTTAGGGGAAAATGGACGATCTCTTCTCTCCCTTGGGCGAGATGACTGGGTTTGTGAGTTTGATCAAAATTTTGCTCAAATTCACCAAAAGATGCCGTGAAGATGCCTCAAAATTTCGGTATAATTTCGGCGAAATTTGACGAAAAATTGATGAACATGTGTTAAAATTTCCATGGCCCTGAAAAACAAAATTTAACTCCTTGGTATTAATTGCATTTTTTCATGACTATTATACCATTTCAAAATTTAAAAATACCAACTTTATCCAAGCAAACGGTTCACATTCTTTTTATTTATTATTTACAACAAAACATAGTACAATTGGAAAAAGTTAACAATTTTTATTTTCTATTGCTGCACAAACCAAACATGTGAATGGAAATAAAAATGTATTTTCTTGAGTTTCTTTTCCAACATTATCAAACACAAGAATGAGAATTTTACATTCATTTCCCTTGCATAGGAATTGATTTCTTAAAAATTCAATTTCGCAAACTAAACAAGCCCGTAGAGGGATGTATTCAATTTATATTTTTGAATGTACTCAATTTACATTTTCCCTTGCATAGGATGTACTCCTTCATCACCCTAAGTTTTTTATTAAACCCTTATAGCTTTTTTAATTTTGATTGCACCGCATTTACTTTTTTCCTTATACAGTTGTTGGGTAACCCAATTGGAAGGTCCGAGAAATTGCCCACTCTGCACTCAAGTTCGATTCCCTCTCCCCCAAATAAAAATATATATATCAATAAATTAGATATTATAACTACATGTCATCATTTTATATTTTTTATTTAAATTATGTATTTATTTCCTTATTTGTCTCTTATAATATTGTAAATGCGAATTTTATTGGGAATAGTTATCTAAGGAAAGAACTTTATTGGGATAAGTATCGTTAATCAGCAAAATTATCTCTATAATTTTATACCATAGTCGTATTTATTTTCTTTTTAAATTTGGGTGACTTAAGGTATTTTTATTTGTATGTGGTGGTGGCTCTTGTTTCCATTTGAATCTGGTTGTGTGAAGGTACATTAGAGTTTAGATTTTAATTAGGATTTAGGATTTAGGGTATATAATGGCTTATGAAGGCTGCATGTTAAGATAAAACCTAACATAAAGTCGACAAACAAAGTGAATGAGAATATAAGTACTTTTTTTATGTTGCAAAATTCATATAGGTACAAGCAAGGAGTAAAATTTCGGTTTCGAGAAAATTTTCGATGGAAATTTCGACGGAAATTTTCGAGGAAATTTCGATTAAAATTTCGATTTCGATAAAATTAGACAAAAACGACAGAAATTGCTATCAAAATACGGAAATTTTGAATGAAACTTGACTATATGTTTATTTAACATATTTTCTACTATATTTATAAAAAATATTGAAGAAACCAAATTATATAGTAAGTTTCATATGATATAAGGTAAATATAATGCACACTGAGCAAATACTGTTAAATAAAATTAGTATAATAAATAAATGAAATTAGTATATTCTTTATACTCTATAATCTATAAACTAAATCTTAATACTAAATTCTATATACTTTATATACTTTAACACTCTTTATACTATATAATTTATAGACTAAACCCTATATACTCTATAATCTATACTCTATATTATTTAGGATATGGTATAGGATATTAGTGTTTAGACCCTTTAGGATATCTTCATATCTTTAATTCTTTTTTATATATAAATATATTAGGATTTAAAAATAACTAAACGAAACACCAAAATGGCCAAACGAAAACCGAAACTTTTTTTTTTCTTTCCAATTGCCCAAAGTCTCCAAACCTCAATCAACTCTAAACCTTTTTTTTTTTTTTTTTCTTTCATTTTCATTTGTTTTCCAAATTATTTATTTTTATTTTATACTTAAAAGTTAAAATTAAAAAGGGGCAATATCTTTTACCAAAAAAAAAAAAAAGGACAATATCACTCACATTGCTATGTTGATAGTCGAGGAAGTTTATTGGGAACATTATATTTGAATATTATAATATTTTTTTTTTTTGGTCAAATATTATAATATTATATTTCAAAAGTGAAAAAGTAGAAACATTTGACTCAATTGATATTAGTTGATGCAGACTATGCAGTGCACATTTGCACGTGAGTAACTAGAAAGATAAAAGGATAAGGATAAGGACTTGCAGTATCTTACATATATTATATATATACTGATACAAGATGTCAAGACCATTATAGATCAATAGATGTATGCGCAGTCTTGGCCATATATGCATCATTAATTGAAGTATCAATTAGTTCAAAGTTCAAACCTTGCAGGGGTCTCGCGCCGAGGAAGAAACTTACAGAGAAGGAGTTGCAACTTGCAAGCGGAGAAAAGAGAGAGAGTCACGCTGGAGATGGAGTCGCAGGCGAAGAAGAGAGAGAGAGTCTCGCAAATGATGAGGTAAGGGGAGAGAGATCTTTGGCAGGGGAGAAGATAGAGAGAAGAACTGAAGAAAGATAGATCTAAGTGTGTGGTTGAAAAAGGAGAATACAGCCGTACAGCAAAATTTCAATATTTACAGCGAAATTTCGCTTAAATTTCGACGAAATTTCACAGAAATACACTTGAAGGGAGATCGAAATTTCGTTCGAAATTTCGGCGAAAAATTACCGAAAATTAAGGGTTATGTGATAAAATTTCGGGATCCCAAAAAAACGAAAATTTCGCCGAAATTTTCGAAATTTCACTCCTTGGGTACAAGGTAGAGGTGAAAATTCATATGGGTACAAGGTACTTTTTTTTCTTGTTGCCAAATTCGTATGGGTATGTTTTCTAGGGTTTAGAGAATTTTTTTTTTTAGGCCTTACAGTAAGTTTTTTTTTTTTCCTACAGCCAACAAATACAACTAAAGAAAGACTCAAGGACATGACCTTTTCAACATTCTCATCCACCTCCATAACTTCTTCTACCTGTTCAACCACAACTTCCGCAGCTTACTTTTCCGGATTGTGGCAGCTTGCTTTGTCAAATGCCAACTCTTGCTTTAGAGTAATTGGTGCATTCCCATTATTCTGTTTCTCTAATAGAATAATCCTTTCCAGCAGCTCTTGACGTTTCTTTTGCAGCATTATCACCACCTCATCCTGTGAAATGGCTTCCCTCGGTTTTTTAGGGAGGTTGAAGTAAGTTGAAGGGTTGACGTTCCCCCCCCCCCCCCACAGCTCTAACCCTACCTGCATGCTCAGGAGTCTCTAGAGCCATGGTTAGAACATCGTTTGCACCATCAACTTTCAAGTCTTTGTGCTTCTTCTTTTCCAACAGCTCATCCTGTCAATGACTCATGATATCACGTTCCTATCCAATTTAAGCTCAAATTGACACAAATACCATTCATCGTTGTACTTACTATGACTTTGGCCACCAAAGCAACTTCCCCATCCAAGTTGCCATTTGAATCTTCACATGCTTTCTTCCACAGCACATAACGGTCAAGGTCATTCTCTGCTACATTTTTTTTTCGTTGTCCATACAATTAAATAATAGGTTAGTCCAACAGAAAATTCAACACATCATCTGCTCACGTGCTTATTTACTAATTCTATGTGTCTGAACTTCAAATAGGTAAATGCTTACTGATTCCTCTTCCAATCCAATATATCCCCTTTGCGATAGCCTATGATGGTACTTCCTCTTGCTGGTTCGCTCTTTTTGAGCCTCATGCAGTGCATACACTTAAGACACCACCGCAATTATCAAATCTTATAATTCACCTTTGTTTAATGCACAAGATAATAGTCAAGAAATTCAGTTTGGTATTTAGAAAGTCCATTACTTAGAAGTAAAGCATACTTTCCAAAATTAACTTGTTTGGAGGTTTTGCTCATTGAATTTCATTACCTCACATACTCAGTAGGTGCATTAAATTTATACTTTGATATGTAAACAGTCCTTTCCTATCAAAATAATGTTTAAAAATTGGGTTTATTTACCTCCTTCATATTGTGAACCACTCAACTTGGCCTGGTTGTGTGTGATTACTTATATATGTGTAAGTTATTTGGCAGGGCGAATCGTGCAAGTTAGCTCTAGGTTGCATTACCAACGTGGTTGCGTATGAGACAGTATTTGAGAGGGTAGTATCAACAGTGCACGGTGTACCTTTGGGTGAGGGCAACGTCCGGGTTTCTGTTGACATTGTTACGAAGCAGGATGCCTTGCTTCCAGTTCCAATAAGGGATGAGCTACTAAAGGTTGGGCAAGCTTTAGGAAGCCTTGTGGCTTGGTCGAAGGAACTAATTATTCAGAATTCTGAGAAGGTATAATTTCCATTTGTACGTTCCTTGAATAATTTGAATGGTATTTATGTATGAAAACTTAATAAAATGTCAACTGAGTGATGAAGGTCCTGCCTATTCTGTTTGGGAAATTGTCATTTAAGTTCTTTTATTTTTTAACTAATCTGTTGTTAAATTGTACACTAAAGAAACAAAAGACAAAAACTCCTGAGTTATTCAAGAAAGATGATGAAGCCGGAAAGAGAGTGCCAATGGACTGCAAGATGTTGTATCAGTTTGCAAAGGAAGCAATGGTGTCCAGTGGGAAAGCTATCATGAGGGACATAGAAGAGGAGGTATTTAGAGAAATCCGCAGATTGTACATCTTGCGAGAGGATATTACTAACCTGTTGGATATGCAAGAATTACCAGCCAATTGCCTAGTGATTTACATTAGGTAAAGAAGAAGATTTAAGGTGATGTTGAATTGTATTTTGTCAAGTCACATGTTGTCACTACAACAAAACTGTCAATAGATATCGCCCATTTTATATCAGATTTGAAATCAACTGATATTGTAAATATTCTAATATCAAATAATTTTTTAGCTGATTTCTAAACTCTATTAGAAATTACATGATTTTTATCAACTGATATATAATATATATTTTTTTCTAAAAATTTATAAAAATATCAGTTTAAACTGTCAACTGATATGTTAAGTTTATATTTTTTTTCTCCGTCTAATTTTTTTTCCTACCCACCCAGACACCTGATATATTTTGACACATGCTGGGCTTCCATTAATCCACACTTTAAAAAATTTAACTTTCTCATACCCAAGGGTTTAAATTTCGATTTGAGAGAGGGTCGAAATCGAAACGTATAATCGTCGATTTTTTGTGATAATTTCGCAGAAATTATCGAAATTTCGGCGAAATTTTCGGCCAGTGAGATCGAGGGAGAAAGAGAGGGCGGCGACAGGGGGCGGCATGGGGGAGATGAAGGAGAAAGAGATAGAGGGAGGAAGAGATGAGGGGCTGGAAGTGATTGATTTTCGGTGGGTTTCGACGGCAGGGGGGAGATGAGGGAGAAAGAGATGAGGGTGGGGATGGAGATGCATAGAGAAATATAGAGGAATAAGAGTAAGAGAGAGAGAGAAAAAAAAACAAACAAAAGTAACAGACTTACAGGCAGGCGCAGTAGCGAAGAAGAAGAAGAAGAAATGAGAAGAAAAGATAGGAAGGAGAGAAAAGAAAAGTCAGCCACAGGGAAAGTAAAGAAAGGAAAGAGAAAAAAAGAAACGAAAAAAAAAAGAAAAAAAAAGAAAAAATATATTTTTTTATTGGGATTTGGGGCTTTTGGGCAATTGGAAAAAAAAAAATGATTGAGAGTTTCGTTTAGTTATTTTTAAATCCTAAACTAATAAACTCTAATACATTTTTATATAAAAAATAATTAAAAATATCCTAATAGGCCTAAACCTTAATATCTTATATTATATCTTAAAAAATATAGAGTATAAATTATAAAGTATATACGGTTTAGTGTATAGATTATAAAATATAAAGAATATACTAATTTTATTTAACAGCATTTAATTTTAGCGCGCATTATATTTATCTTATATCACATGAAACTTACTATATAATTTGATTTTTTCAATATTTTTTATCAATATAGTAGATAATATGTTAAATAAAAATATGATAAAGTTTCATTCAAAATTTCTGTATTTTAATAACAATTTTCGTCGTTTTCGTTTAATATCTGTCAAAATTTAAAAATCTTCAAAATTTATATGAAATTTCTATCGAAATTTTATTCTTGCCCGTACCGAACAATATCTCACTTTTTTAGTTTTTCTCATACCGCAACCTAGGGGTGGGCATTTACTACCGAAATACCGAAACCGAACCCGTACCATACCGTACTGTGTCAATGTTATACCGAAAAATAATACCGATTATATACCGTACCGTACCGAGTCTAAATCGGTATGGTATAGGTATGAAACTTTCAATACCGTGAAATACCGTACCGTACCGATATATTTTTAATTTAATTATTTAATATATATTTCATTATCATGCTTTCTATACTTGGGTTTGAGTTGTTGTTGTGTTTTACTGTTTTACTCTTCCTTTTGTCATTGTTGTAGTTTCTTTGGCATTGATATATATATATATATAGAATGGTGTGTGATTTATGATCAATTGCTTTTTTTTCTAATTCTGTTTTTACACTGGTTGGTGATGAATTGGGTTAGAATTATATATGTGCTTAATTAGTCGTTTGATAGTTAATTAAGGATCAATACCATCGGTCATAGTTCACAACAGAAATGAAAGGAACATACAAGTTGGGTTTTGTTTTATCTTTTGGTTGGGAAAAAGTATTTCTTTTTAGTTGTTAAATATTGTTTTTTGACAAAAAAAAAAAAGTTTAAAATGTTGGTATATACCGAAACCATACCGAACCATACCGAATTCATAGAACACTGGTATGGTATGGTACCAGTTTTAAAAATGTCCATACCGTATCGATACCGTACCGAATAAAAATTTCGGTATGATATCGGTATAGAGCTCATACCGTACCATACCGTACCGTGCCCACCCCTACCGCAACCCCTATCTCTCCATTCTCTCTTTCTCCCCGAGTTTTCTCTTCGATCTGCCACCGTCCAGCCGCAACTGGCGACGGGACCAGCACCAGGCTGCTCGCCTCCTCCTCCCCCTTCTCCCTCTGGTCTCCGTCTCCTCGAACACCCAGCCAAGAAGCCGATTCGAACCCAAACAGCGTCAAACCCATTTCCGGCGATCCACCGTTTTCGGCGACGGCAAGGTGTCGCGCCACCACCAACCTTCTCTCCTTGGTGCGCTGCACCACCTAGTACCTTTCTTTTGTTCTGACGACGACGCACGGCGGCGCATCAAAACATAGAATCTCGCGGCTTTCCGGCAAGTTTACAGCGACTCCGGCGGTTGTTAGCCTCAACCCAGGTATGAATCTTAGTCCCCTCTTTATGCTTTACGTCTCTGTGTACTGGGATGGATATGAAATTGAAAGGAACAAAAAATCTTGAATCTGAACCCACGACCGTGTGGTGGCTGTTTTGGTTTCTTTGAAGTGTGAAAGCTTATTTGTAGGTTTCTTTGTTGATCAGTTTCTACAACACATGAGGTTTCCATTTTATTTTGCAATCAGAATTCAAATTTTTTGTGCCTTGGCAAATATGACAGTGCGCAGCTTCTGTTGTTAAAAATGATAGATTTTAGGAATCTTTTTATTGCTTAGCCAACAAGATTTTAAAGTATTTTTGTATTTTTTTTTTCTTTGAACTTTTGAAAGTTTATCTTCCTTCCCACCTCCCTCGATACATTTGTCTTATATTTCTGGATGTTGTCTCTTTTTCTCTTATATCCTTGTAAGTTCTCTAGGAGATAATTTGGCAAGGGTGTTCAAATGGTGGAGGGAGCATTTATTGAGGATGGTGAAAGACCATGGACGGGTTCAATATTGGATCCCTGGGTTAAAGTGGGTTACTGTATGACAATGCCAAAGCACATTATACAATGAGTAGGATGAGGTCAAACTAGTCTCAAATGCAGATAGCCATAGAGCAACTGTTGGTACTTTTTGTTTTGGGTACATTTAGCTTTTAGGTTTAAGTAATTTTAGCTAGGGGTCGGCAATGGGCCGGGCCGGGCTAGCCCGGCTCAAATTTTTCGGGTTCGGGCCGGGCTCGGGCTTGAATGATAGAAGCCCAATAGGGCTTTCGGGCCGGGCCGGGCCGGGCTTGGGCTTTAATACACAAGCCCAAGGCCCGCCCATCGGGCTTTGGCTTGCGGGCTTGGAGGGCTGGGCCGGGCTAGGCCCAAACGGGCGGCCCAAATAGGCCCAAAACATGTTTAGATACATATATTCAAAAAAATATAGCATTTTGGCTATGTTGTGATTTGAACATGAGACCTCACATGACAAACTTCAACTCTCAACCAACTGAGCTGACCAGTTTATTTGTCAAGTTTGTGAATCATAACATATTTAATAGTTCTTTCGTTTGTTTACTTCAATAAATTATTAATATGCTTATTAAGTTATTCTATAATACTATTATGTTAGTAATAGTGTAATACCATAAATAATAAACTTTTAAAATTATATACAACATTACAACTATAATAAAACATAAATGTACATATGTTTTATTATATATTTTATTACATATTTTTATAAACAAACGATGCAATTGTGTTGTCAACGATCCGAACCGTTCAAATTTTAGTTCCTCACTCAAAGATAATTCGTGCAAAAAATTAGCTTAATCGGAGATGTAAAAGTCACATAATGGTGGTCGAATTAATGAACGATCGTGGTTTTTCTAATGATGATCGAATGGGTAGATGAATGTCGATTTAGCCGATTTTTTGTACGGATGATCTTTGACTATGAACATAGAAAATGAACGGNTTGCTGATTTTTTGTAAGGATGATCTTTGACTATGAATATAGAAAATGAACGGCTCAGATTGTTGAAATCACGTTGTGGTCTTCACAATTATGAAAACAATAAGGTTTCAACGAGAAAGTTATTAGAATTATACTCTTCAACTCTTCAAGTGTATTTATATGTAGAAGCTCACATATCGATCGTGTTTTCAACGATCCGAACCTTTCAAGTTTTAGTTCCCCACTCAAAGAGAATCCTTACAAAAAATTAGCTCAATCAGAGATGTAAAAGTGACGTAACGATGGTCGAATTAATGAATGATCATGGTTTTTCTAATGATAATCGAATGGGTAAATGAATTCCGATTTGGCAGATTTTTTGTAAGGATGATCTTTGACTATCAACATATAAAATGAATGGTTCAAATTGTTAAATTAATGAACTTAATCATGGTTTAATAACTTTAATTATAGTTGTATTATAACAGTTGTATATACACATATACATTTATGTTTTATTATAGTTGTAAATTTGTAATGTTGTATATAATTTTCAAAGTTTATTATTTATGGTATTACATAGTATAGTTTACACTTTACACTATTACTATTTACTAACATTATAGAATTATATAATAACTTAATAAGCATATTAATAATTTATTAGAGTAAACAAATGAAAAACCTATTAAATATGTTATGATTCACAAATTAGACAAATAAACTAGTCAGCTCAGTTGGTTGAGAGTTGAAATTTGTTCTATGAGGTCTCAAGTTCAATTCATAACATAGCCAAAATCTTATATTTTTTTTATTGAAGATATTAAACGGGCTTTGGGCTTCGGGTCGGGCTTTGGGCGGGCCTAAGCGGGCCGGGCTTTGGGCGGGCCGTGGGCTTCAAGGGGATGGCCCAAGCCCAACCCAAGAAATTTTCGGGCCGGGCAGGGCTGGCCCAAATGTCGGGCCAAATCGAGCTTCGGGCCCAATGGGCCGGGCGGGCTTCGGGTGGGCTTCGGTCCTTGGGCTATTTGGTGAGCCCTAATTTTAGCTTTTAGGCTCTGCATGTTGATATGTCTGTGTCTGTTTATTAGATAAAGGAACTCCAATATCCTTTTGTGGTTGCAGAAACTAGAATGCTTATTTAAAAATTTGTCCTTAATATTTAAATAGATCTATTTTTTTCATGAGTGCTGCAATTTTAATGTATTAGGGACAATTGCATGAGAAGATTTGTTCTTGTGCAATAAAGACCTACTTATTCAAGTTTGTGATAGTTTAAATGCTTATGAAAGATGTAATGAATATATGACCTTAATAGCATGGAGTGGCACAGAAGTTAATGTAAGCCATTTCATTTTGTTGAATTAAGGCGTGGTTGAGTTGACTTGTTCCATTTTTTTTCTTTTCATGTTCATAAGATATACAAGAGTTGGATCAGTTGAATGTTTATATGCCGAGTGTTTCTTGGTTTTAGTTAGGTTGTTGGACTAATTGAAGGGAAAACATTATTTTTTAGGTGGGAAATGTAGGGGAAAAATTACATTGGGCAATTCTTTGGGTATTTATCCCTTGAAGGGAAGCCTGGGACTCGGTTTTTTTTTTTTTGCCACTTTGTCACTCATTTTTTATGAAGGTTTCAAATATGCATGAATAGAATAAATGCTTTTGTGTTTTGCTTCGCCCTGGATTGAATATGGTATCTTGTCATGATAAGTTTTGTGTATCACTGTATCATATGCAGACTAGTCGGTGTTGCAGTTGGCAACACTTGGTGTATGCGAAAGTGATAATACTATCACTGCTCTTGTTTTTATGGCTGGTTTCCATAAATATGACTTTTTAACAAACTTCAAGATGGTTTAACGGCTGAAGAGAGATCAAAGCAGGAGCCTGATGACTCGGCCGGAGCACATGCAGGTCACTTCATTTTTACCTCAAGTTGCTTTTGAGTACCTTGCACTTTGCCGTGCATAAGGTTTGTGCACATTGTTGACTTCTTGCTTGTGAAACAGATGACTGATGCTCGTTGCTCAAGATGCTCGGAGTACAAAGTGGGAGTTAGGGACATCATTCAAGCAGGACATGGTGCTCGTTATCATGTTCATGCATTTATAAATTGTGGATGAGTAGGCGTGCATTCATTTTCTTGGAAAATTATGCTTTTTCAATATGTTGAAATTTTCTGGTTAAAATAATTTTATATTTATCACTTTTTTTTTTTATATAGCTTAATATAATATGATGGATTTTGGAACTTTTATATTCAAGCAGGCACTGATTTGCAACTTCTACTGTAAAATTATTTCAATTCTTAATTTTTTTGTTCTTGTAATTTTCTCAGTGGATTTTGAAATTGGAACATTTATAATACTATCATCCTCCTACACAAAGGATATAATTAATATCAGGTCAGGTTTCAAATCCTCAATAAAAGAGATCAATATTCACACAGCTTGAATTCTGCATTTCCTTCAGCGTATGACCTTCTGTTTCAGAAATTAAAGGTCTATCATCTAAAATCTGAATCTGTTTGATTCTTGTTTCTACAGCTTTATTACTGTCATATCCTATCTGGGTCTTGTTTATCTCGCTGCCATCTTCCTCTTTAAGTCCATTATCTACAGGTAATGCTTTATAGCTATTATGTATGAACATGTTTAATATTAGTATATATGTTACCAAATTGATCTCCTTCTAATTTTCTTTTGTTTTTCTGGAAATCTGATGTCAGGGGAGCTATTGAAATAGATAATTTAAACTCTATGGTGGGTGAAGAAGAAGCAATATGGTTGCTAAAACTGGTCTTCCCTTACTTGAGTTAGTGAATTAGTGTGGGAGCATTTATTTTTTATTTTTTTATTTTTGTGAATATGGCAGTTAGTATTATGGGTGCAAATTTTGAACAAGGAACTGGCAAGTGTGGGTTGTGAAACTCCACAATATCCAATCTGGAGCATAGAGAAATCATGGTGACCCAGCATCACAGACAGAAAATTATTAAACTTTCATATGTTTCTCACTTTTCTGGAGTTTTAAGTTTTATTAATTTTTCTATTGCTTTAGCTTGTTAGTGAACTATGTGCATCTTATTTCCTCCTGATCAATTTTATATGTCTTATTTGATTTGTAACAGTGTGATTGTTACTTTTTACATGTTTTTGACTTGGACTGTCTCTCGTGAAATTGACTCTCGCATGTGCAGTTTGTCCTTTGGATTTTAAGCAGCCTTCATAAGTAATTAAAGCATGTCACAATGTTGCTCCCCCAGTCCTTCCTGCTGTATCTCATTGTGATCTTTGTGATGTTGACTTGAAAGACTTTAGCATTCAATGTACATTTCTTGTCATTCTTCTTTACTTTTTGCCTCTTTTTTTGCTTTTATTATTATCTGATCTATTTTTTTCTTTTATGGATCTATGTAGGCACTGAAGCAGCATATGGCTAAGATGCTATTGTTTTCTTTTTTTTCCCCGTTTCCTTCTATTTATTTATTATGTTCATCTCTGATGTTTGATATTCAGTGTCATGCTTTAGCATTGGAAGCAGTTTCATACTTTCCAGTAGTTATTTTTCACAGAGCACTGCATCTAGGAATTTGCATGCTTTGTGTGTGAGCAAAAAGTTATTCTGAGCATTTTTGTGGGCCACTTTGTTCTAGAGTGTGAGTTTCTCTTTTGTGTTCCCTTATATGTACTTGACAGGCAATAAAATAATTCCCTTGAGTATGAAAGGAGTTGATAATATTGTTTTTATGAAGCTGCATGTTAATTTTTGTTTTTGCTTAAATGCAGAGTGCCTACTTCGAAGCTTGCCTGCAAATATTAATTTCATTTTGTTATTCAAACAATGTACGCACCTGTTTTATGTGCAGTGCAATAAAAATGTTTAATGGTCAAAAGGGAAGAAAGGGTCGGAAAAATTTAATTTGGGAAGTAGTATATATAAATAATGGTATTTTCACCTCAAATAATAAATTAATACAATGATCTCATAAAATTACATTTCATGTTGTTTTGGTGTAGTGTCCAAGTCAAGTAGGAGTTGTGGAATGTGGTTATTATGTGATAAAGTCCATGAAGGAGATCATTGAAGATCCAAGGTGCTCAATTATAAACAAAGTGACTACTAATTACTAAGAAGGTAGAATTTAATTGTTGGATATATATACTAATTGCTGGTGTTTCCTTGGGCAGTGTGTAGGCTTTGAAGATTGGCCTGCTTTTAATTTGGAAGCTAGTATCTCTACTAAGGTAGGAATTCCCTTCAAAGTTGTATTGGTTCAGTCTTATGCTTCCAATCAACATTTTTAGCCTTGTCAAAACCTTTATTACATATCAATATTCATCACTACCAACTTTTTTATTTTGTATGTACAACATTGGGTATAGATTCTTTCCTTGTGTGTATTGTTGTGATTTTGTTTTTAAATCTTGGACAATTTGTTCAGTATATTAGCCAATAATATTGAAGACCATTGCATTATGCTTTTGCAGGTCTAGTGTTCATGAGAAGAGCTTATGTATACTTAGTCTCAATCAACACAACTTTAAGATGTGAATGATTATACTCCACTAGCTAGATGAAGTTGTCAGCTTCGGATCTTCAAATTAGTATCATCAGTCATACTTTTGTAATTATGTATTTCTTTAACTATAGAATTACTTGTTGGATATTGTATTATAATCTCTTTTTGAGTACTTTGAATGTTATTGTTGCTTGGAATATGAAATATATTGGAATGAAAGATTTATACTTGCACAAATTTCAGGCTATTTCAAATTATAGGTACAATTGTATAGTCAATTCATTGATATCCCTTTTAGGTGAAAAAAAACTGATATATATCATACATTCCAAATTCTTTTTTTAAACTTGAAATAATAAACAATATTAGTTTTGGTCTAAAAACTGAAATGTTTTACTGTTTTGATATCAAGTTCTCTATAAGATCTGATATATAAATAATATCTAAATATCAGGACCTATTCCATACCTGATCTTGATATTGACATTACATATCAGATTTTATCATATACCTAATATTAATACTATGATTTTAAATCATATTTTACCTCAAACTTGATATTTATATCATGATTTTATATCATATTCTACTTCAAATCTGATATTGATACCATAATTTTATATTATATTTTACTTCAAATACGATATCTATTGACCAGAACTATTGATATTCTGATTTTATAGATATTAGAAATAATATCAAATCAGATATCCATTTTGTATTTAGGACATCAGGTTGAAAAAATATATATCTATATATATATAAACAATGTTTATATATCAATTTAAAACTGATATCTAAAATGTGAACATTAGATATCAAGACTCGTTATATCGGACGGTTACTCAATTAGATATCAGTCCACGACTGATATATATCGACAATTTTGTAGTAGTGTGTGCTATCCTTTTAACTTTCAATGGTTGGGTTTGTGGATCCGAGACACATATCTGTTGGAGTTGGACCATTGGATTGAAGATCAACCTATCTGGCAAAACGTTTCCGGCAAGGAAAATGCGATAGGATATTTTTGATGTCGTACAATGCTGGGTAAGGCTATTTAATTGATTAATGTGCGTGTGCATGAGTCTATCTTCTACTTCCCATTTTATGAATATTAATTACTCGTTCGTTCACTTTGAAAGGTTCGATTGGATTTTGACAATAATTAAGGAAGATAAAGACGTAGTCTATATCATGAACCCTCTCCCGAAATGTACCCGTGACCAAGAGTTGATGAAAGTTGTTAACATGTAAGTTGCTCTTTGCTTTCATGTTTTTTATTATGTTGTATATATATGCACTGTTAATTTTATTTTTTGGACTATAACTTTAAGTTTTGCCTTGTTTTATTAGTGCTATTAGACGATTCCATGTTTTTACGGGTAGGAAAGGTTGACCTACACCTCAATGGAAGCATCTTGTTGTGAGTGTTCCATTTATATTACTTGGGTTAACATGTTTCTTAGTGTCAAGACTCGATGAAATACAATTAATGCATAATAACTGTCTTATTTATCATTGGATTTGGATTGTGTGTAGTGTCCAAAACAGCAGGAGGTGTGGAGTGTGGGTACTATGTAATGATGTTCATGAAGGAGATAATTTCGGATCCAAACCTTGCATATGAGACCAAGGTAAGATTCCAATAATTGACGTTTTCAAAAATCTAGTCAATGACAGAAATCAAGATCTAAACCTTGCATGTTAATGTTGTTGAGTTGAGCTTTAGATTATCATATTTTGTTCTTGACTTTTTAAGTGGCTGACAAGTGGATGTTTATCTAGCTACCTTGGTTTTTTATTGCCTTTGGATAGATTATGTCTAGCTAGGTTAATTACTGCCTTTGATTTTTAACTGCCTTTGGACAGATTATGTCTTGGTATTTTATTCTTCAACTATTGTGGATATATAGTTTATCTAGTTAGCTAGGTTGTTATTGCCAATAGACAGTTTGGTATTTTACTCTTGCATTGAAGGGTTTTTGTTTGAGATCTACCTTTTTTATTTGAGTGGTGAAATTGATTGAGTTATGAAGGGATGAGTTGATAATTTATTATAAATGTTGTATGTTTTCAGTGGGTGAAGAACAAGCGATGCAGTTATAGTGAAGCACAACTTGAAGAGTTGCGGGTCGAATGGGGAGAGCTTGTGACCTCCAAGTATATGTAACTTCGTTGGTACGTTTGTGGTACAGTTCGTGTTTTGTCATTTAGTGGATAGTTAGGTGACTGAAGATATACTGCCATGCCATCTTTTTTGTAAAGGAAAGGCTCAAGTTAGCACATGTGGTTATTAATTGAAGATATATTGCTTTGTGGTATTTTTTGTTTATGTGGGCAGATTTTTGAATGGTGGATGTTAGGAAAAATCTAGGTAAATTACTGCCATGATGGTATTTTTTTATGTCTAGGCAGCTGGCTTTTGGAACCAGCACCTGTGGATAGTTAGGTGATTGAAGATATATATTGTCTGGCCTTATGGTATTTTGTGGATACGTGGGCAGTTTTTTGAACAAGCTAGAGCAACTAGATGTTAGGGAAAATCTAGGTAATTCAATAGCTGCCATTGATTGATGATATTTTGTTACCTTTAGATGTTAGCTTAGGGAAAATCTAGGTAATTCAATAGCTGCCATTGATTGATGATATTTTGTTACCTTTAGATGTTAGCTTGATTGGTTGAATGAATGGCTAGCTTTTGGAACATATATGCACTTGAACAAATATTGATTAGTTAAATGAATGGATATAATTTTTATGAATGGATGGATTTTGTGCATGAATTTTAAGATGTGCAAATCATGCATTTTTTATGCCAGTTTTTTATGCATGAATTTTCAGATTTACAAACCATTTGTAACATCCAAATTCCATTAAAAAACTGACAGGTAAAATAGTTTACACATTAGTTTGTGGATGTAAACTGATGTCATGCTTACATTTTCACATCTAAATGCCATTTAAACATGATATCTCAAAACAAATTATACATCAGTTTGTGGATGGAATTTGATGTCATGTGTAATTTTTTACATCCAATTACCATAAAAACATGATATCTAAAATTCTTTCTACATGAGTTCTAATATACCCACCGATGTTTAGTTACTTTTATATCAATTTTTCATCAAAAAATGATATAATTAATTATAAACTTGCAGATTTTGTTGGCGTTAACACATCTAAATTAAGTCAACAACGATGTTCAACAATTAATTTATATCAATCTAAGGAGTTTTAATACATCGAAAGAACCTAAAAACGATATCCAATATTTTTTTAGATATTAAGTGACAAGAAAAATCAGATGTATAATCACATTAATAATATCAGTTCTAAAGCGATATCTATGGGGAGAACTTTAGATATCACGGCTGAACTTATCAATTTTTAACTTATTAGATATCAGTGAATCACTGATATTTATTAAGATTTTTGTAGTAGTGGTTGTTACCTAACAAGTTGGTTCCCTAGTTTATAAACACAATCAAAATCAAATTGAAATGGCACTTTCTAACCAAAATTAGGGTTTCTTAGACTTTAAGAAGCTTAAGGGACAAATTAGAAATAAAAAACAATTGAAGTCTGACCCTTCACAAGTTCTAAATAATGTAATGAAACAAAAATAAAGGATTAAAGATACTAAAAAAATCATCATTCCTACAAAAAAACTCATACATATTACTATATTAATATCAATTTTAAAGGTATTTGATATAATATAATTTTTAATATCGCTTAAAAGTTTTTTTTTTAAAAATTAATATATAAACTATTTTACATATCATCGATTTTGAACGTGATATATTATGTCGGACAAATTTATTAACTCTGCTTTAAAAGTAATATCTATACAAATAAAGGCTCGGTTGGTACCCTATTTGAAAACCGTTTTTCATTTTTAAAACTACAAAATCATTTTTAACATAAAAAAACTCGTTTGGTAGCACTTTTTAAAAAAGATCTTAAAACTAGCTGTTTTATGAAAACTATAAATTATCATTTTTCAAAGTTTTTTTTAGTTCGCGCACATCGTTTTCTTCGTCCTTCATCGACTTGACCTCTGCTTCTCTCATGGAGCTCTACGCAACATAGCTTCGTCAGTCTCCTTCATCCCTCTGCTTCTCTCCACCTCTCTATGCAATTATTGTAGCTCTCTCATCTCCTCCGATCGAGTTCATAGCCGAATTGGAGTTTCTCTTTCAGCAAGGTCAGATCAATCTCTAGGTTTTGGTTATCTATTTGAAACAAAATAGGTGTTAATTTCCTTGTTTGATTCATCTCTCTCTTAGACCAAAATGACCTCGATTTTGAAGGATGTATCTGGTAATTTGGGAATTTCTTTTGGGTTTTTTTCTTCTCAGTATTTGGTGATGTTTCAGCGTGATTTTTTCCTCGTTTGTAACATTTTCTTCATTTATTTGCTTATATGTGCTTTGTATCTTACTGAGTAGTTAGAAAGAATCAATTCACAATAATTGTTTGGGGTTCTTAGTCTTGGTATGTAATGTATGGTTATTTGGGTATCTGGGTAAGTTTATATGTTTATATGGGTATGTAATTTATGGTTATTTGGGCATCTGGTTTGTTTGTTTGTTTGTTTGTTTAGGATATATATGATCAGAAAGAGCGAAAGAGTGAAGGTGGTGTCAGGTCATGAAGCAGAGGAGGCTAGGTGAACTTAGATGAATTGATTCTGCACAATTAATTTTGAAACCTACTGATATATCCCACTGTGGTTGAGCTCTTAGTAATTGTCACCTGCCACTGTGAAGTGGATGCCAAAATTTGTGCCATTTTGGCCTACTCCTCACTGAAAAATAGTATAACCATGATCAAAGACTTCTTAGTAAATGCATCAAGGCATCTTATTACCCTCAAGAACTACAGAGACTCCAGTATTGAACTTCGAAAGTTAGATTAAAATAGGTAAAACCAAGAAAACATGAAGTTATCATTCGGTTTTGCAATAAAAATTATATGAAAAGCTTTCATGTATGTAAACATGAAGTTATCATTTTGTTTTGCAATAAAAATTATATGAAAAGCTTTCATGTATGTAAGGATATTGTTACCTACTCAAAATTTTGCTATATCCGCAGTTAAAGATGACATATTGCTTTATATTATACTTGGCATGCATTATTTCCTAGATTCTTAAAGCAAGCAATTGGTTTTGTTCAAACCCTGCCTCTTACACACCATTCCTTCCATTATGTAACATGATCAAGTGTGTTCTAATTATAGACAGCTGTATATTCATCTATTCTTGCTATTCTAAACTCTATTTATGTACTTGTTTTATACATGACTGTTGGGGCATTTTTGTTCAATTGTGCCATGTATTGAGCTATATAATAATTTGCATAACTTATGTAGCTTGTTTCTTGTAAACCTGCAGGGTCCTGGTGGAAGGCCTGGCTTTGGTCGTGGAGCTGGTGGTTTTGGTGCAGGCCCTGCTAGCTCTCTAACCTTTCTTAAGAGAGTAGTTGCTTCAGGGCAAAAAATAGTGCTTTGTTTCTTTAGTATGGATCTAGGGACACAAAATCAGTTTTGTTTGATTGTTAGTGTCTTAAGGGCTGTATTAGATGTTCATTTATTCTACCTGGTTTTTGAATCCAACTTTGCAAATGTTTTGTTAGAGGTGATTTCAGGTTAAAAATATCTACTTTTGTGTTGTTTTTGGATTGATGGTTTGGAATCAGTGTTGATTTTACTGTGTACTTATGTGTATATCTAATTATATTTGGATGGATATTTAGAAAATCCTGTTGCATTTCCAAGCCCTTTTTTTTTTTTACAGTCCAAAGGGGCTTCTCAACATCAGTTGTTGGGCAGATACGATCATATACGTGTTGAGCAACATGTGCTACATGTGGATCATTGGTTAGCAGGTTTTGATTTCAATGAAAAGTAAGGTATGAGAGATTTGGCTCTATGTTATGAATTTGGCTCTATCTGGGTTTTGTTCCTTTCACCGAGAATTTGGCTCTACTTGATTTTGGCATTTTGGGCTGCTTATGGATCTCTGTTTGGTTTATTTGAAGTTTCTGGTATTATGAAGTCTGAATTATGTTCCTCAGTGATGATATTAATATGGGTTACTTGAAATTTCAGGTAGTCTGTTTTATATGCATTCATTTGATGCTTCTCTTTTATTCCTCTCTTTTTATTGGCCCAAAAAAATAATTCTTAATAGGTTAATCATCATCTTGTATGTTCTGCTTAAAATTAAAAGTATGTGAACTAGAATATGAAAATAGATTGCACACTGTCTTTGTATAAAGTCTTTTGCACATAATAATTTGTATGAGCTCTGCAGTCACTCACTCAGTATACTATGACTTATCTGTTTCACTGAAGTTGTAAAGTTTTGATCAAAGGTTGTTTGATATGTAGTTAGTATAATCATGTATTTTGGGTGTGGGGTTGGAATTATCAGATATTGTCTTGACCTCTCTTTATATTTCACGGCTTTTAATACTTTTGTTCTGTTACTCCTTTATTATATTTGGATATAATTTTGTCTTTAAAGTTTCTCCACTCCTTTCTTGTAAGGTGTTTACACATATAGTAGCTCATGTTTTGATTTTAGTTATGGTTTGATATAAATGAGTTCTTTAATGTTTTTCTTTCAATTCCGTTTGACAAATATAGCTTATATATATGATCCTTTCTAGCTTTGGTCAATTAGCAAGTTGTCTTTAGATTTCGGGACATTTAACATTGAGAGAAAGTGGGACCCAACGTTCTTCTACTTTACAATGTGAGGTATGTTCCAGTAATTGACTCTCAAAAAGGGCTGCAATAGCTATCTCAAGCTGATCAAATTTAATATAATGCTCTCACTTGGACATTTTTGTTGCAGCACCATTCATTAAACACAAAGATGATGTTCATTTTGGGAAATATGAAGTGGTCCGTTGGTGTAAATGTAATTTTGATAAACTCATAGAGCACCCTAACTTCTGTTTGCATAAGAGAGGTGCAAGGAAACAGAGGCAAGAGGTCGGAAGCTCAAGCAAAAGGTAATCTTTTAAATATATATAAAGACATCAATTAATTGGATGTCTATGATTGTATCAAATGCTATGCATTCCACTCTCTTTGTTTGTTAGATAATTACTATTTTATAGTGGGTTTAGCTCAGGGGTTATGTGGATAACATAAACAAGAAAATAGTAGAAACTGAACTAGATGGATTGCCATTGGAAGATGTCATAATTGCTACATACAACAAGGGGGATCTGCTTCCACCTTTCGACAATAATGCAGCACAGGCATGCTATCAGTGAGATGAGTTCTCATTCATCACTTTGAATTGTTTGAGTTGATAATATTTTGAGGTGTGTGGGAAAATGCATCTCAATTTGAGATTAAGGTTGAATTCCATATTAGTGAAGCTATAACTAGTTGAATCTTAATAAAGCTATTGATAAAATCTACTTGATTCTATTTTGGGCATATACTGTTTAGTTATTCTATATTTTGCCTCTATAAGGCATTGAAATGCTTTAATCATTCATGTTTTATAGTCATGTCCCATTTGCTTTTTTAATCATTCATGTTTTCTGCATGTACCATAATATATATACTAAGGCTACTATATAAAATGATTGGTTGCAGTTTGAAATTCTGGTACTTGATGGTAAAGTGGTTATAACTGCTTGATGAGGTTGGCTTTTCTTGTAGTTAATTTGTTATATTGGTAATTCTCATAACAACTCCTCCCTTTTATCTGATGGGAATGTATATGTGCAGTAAGTATGAAATTTTATCACAAAAGCATACATTTTGTTAGTTGTTTGAGTTGGGGATCAAGGTTGTAAACGGACAAGTGTAATCTTGGTAAACGTTTAGGGCAAATTAGTTTCATCCTAATGTTAAATCTTCCTCATTTTCAAATTTTTAGTGCAAATTTTATGATTCTCTCAATCTGAATTATAATACTTGCTGGTTTAATTACCATAAGAAAATTATAAGTTAGGAAGATCAACTTTGTTTCTTTGGATATGAAAGAGCACACTAGATGGTTAACATCAACTTTTTGAGGTTTAAATATCAAGAATGTAATACAGGAGTGCCATTCCAATCTTGGCTTTGTCTGTCATCCAGAAACCTACCTGCTGCACTCTTATAAGATGCTTAAAAAGTGCCACAAGGATGGAGCAAGTATACTAAGGGGTTTATGCTTGGTGGCAGCAAGTATATATGCATTTAGTGTCAGGATCTATCAGTAAGCCTGAAACTAATGGGCTTATACTTGCTGCTATCAGGAGCATTTGTTTTCAATGGTCTATTTGAGTTTACTGTTTTAACAGGAATTGCTAGTTTGTATTGATGTCTCTGGAATGCTATGTGTAAGTTCTACTGTGTGCCTTTTGTTTAATTGAGTTGTAGTCTTACAGTGTTTTGGCTGAAAAAAAAATCTTATTCATTGGAAAATGTTATCAATAAAGCAGTCAAGTATCGAATTGAAGGATACACTTAAGGACTCTGCAAAATATGCATACAGAGCTTGAGACCTGTACTTTAGTTGATTTTTAATGGGATGATAATTGGCAGGAAATTGGGATGAAAATTGATACTGTTTCATTTTTATTAGGATGATAATTTGGAAGTTGATAATTGAGATGGCTGCTAGCTGTTTGATAGATCTGTAATTATTGGGGTTCCATTCTTATTCCTTTGGCCTTTATTTTATTATTGGGGTTCCATTTTTATAATTCTTTAGTTAAATGTGGCACATAATTCTGTAGCCAAAAAAAAAAAAAAAGCGGCACATAATTGCTTGCAATGTTTCTTGTTACACAGTTTGCTTGCCTTGTCTCCTGATGATGTGCTGCTTTCAGTGTACTTGTGCACAAATAAAATCGCTGCTGACCATGAAAATATGGTTAGTTGAATTTCTTATGTAATCATTTTTACTTATTTATTTATTTTTTGCATTAGTGTCAGTACTTTTGTAATTTTTATTTCCTATATACTGAAGAACATTGTTATATATGTATATATATACATATATATCTTTTAATTATGAAGAAGTTGAACAATGAAATTTTTCATATAAGAGCTTGTATTAGTTGATGGGTTAATTTTTGATCAACTGAGCTGTGACTACCACTTTTATATTTTATTTAGTACATTCTATTATGTATACCTGTACTGATGCCATGTTTGGATTTCTGTCCACTTTTGTATTATGGGGTTGAAGTTAACTTTAACTTCTTTGAGACTAATCATCATTCATAAATTACATGTTTCTTTATACTTCCACTATGCCTTCATAACAGTACTAGCCTGCGTTAAACTTTATGTTAACTAGAAAAGTTAATGTCAAAATTTGTCACCATAGTTTCTGATTGCAACATAATTTAAATAGGTGGTTTCTGTTTTGAAATAATCGGATATTGCTATCCAATTTACCCAGGCTTGAGGTTTGGAGTTACGTATTTGGAACATGTAATGTTCTGCAGGATTTCGGTCTAACGAGTGTGATCCACCATATGTATTTTAACGTTATCTGCTCAGTGTGCTTCTTGATGCTTGTTTTTCTTGACAACTGCAGTCTGCAACATACTTAATGTTTTTTAGGAGTGTGTGCTCATTACCCCCACCCCACCTCCAACCCCACAAAAAAAAAAAAAAAAAAAATCTCATCTATAAGAATGATACAGGAGCTGAACATTGGTGGAAATTTGGTCACAGCAGCATTGGAAGAAGCATGTTGGACAAACTGATCCAAAATAAGGGAGATGTACAATGATTTGGGTGATCTTGGTAGGAATTGTCTTCTCACAACCTCCTTTTGCTTGCTTTGCTAACTGTTTTATTTCTTTTCTTCCAAGGTCTCTGAATAAATTATAAAATAGTCTATTTTGCTTTAAGGTGATGTTGCTCAAGCTTTCCGGCAGACACAGAAGTTACTTAATTGCCCCTCCTTCACTGCTTCTAATAAAATATGTATTTTCTGCACTCCGAAAGATAAGGTAAAATTAGTCCATATTGGTTTTGGTTCATGACAGATCTATTAGTTCAACTGATATAATTCTTCTTAGATTACGATGCTTTCACTTAATTGAATTGTTTGTATTGCCCATTGGCTAAAATGAATTTTGGGTACTCACAGGAAGTTGAAGATGAGATTATTCCTTTAAAGGGAAAGGAGGAAAAAGGTATTCCTTAGTCCAGTTTTACCATTGAATTAGATCTCTCTCTCTCTCTCTCTCTCTCTCTCTCTCTCTATGTATTACATATTATTATTTTCTTGTTATTTTTCTTTATAGGTTGGATGGTGCTGTTTTAGATTTAGTTGCAGATGATAATGTGGGCATGAAAAGACAGAAATCTGTTTATCATTGGGATAAAGTACTTTTAACTATTATTATTTTCTTGTTATTTTGTTTAAATTAACTATTTTTCTCTTAACCTCACTAAACTGATGGGTGGCAAAGGGGGAAAGTTGAATAATGGAGATCGTGTACAAATATAAAATAGAATTATAATTTTTTGTTTATATTATAATTTCTAATTCTATATATATCAAATAATTATATAATTTTATTCTATATTTTATAAATAGAAAATAAAAATCTATATAATGTATCTATGATATAGATTTCTATATATATTATCCATATTATCTATAAAGAGTATTTGAAAATATAATAGAATTGTAATGCCTCCAATAATTGAGGACTTGCTGTCTAGATTGTATATAAAGTGTAGAGGGAGTTACATGAGGAGTTATAAGACAATAAAGGGGAATAAAGGGAGTTACAGGAGTTACAAGACAATAAAGGGAAATAAAGAGAGTAATAAACACAAGGATAAGTATGTAAGGAGTTACAGGAGTTACAAGACAATAAAGGGAAATAAAGAGAGAGTTATAAATACAAGGATAATTATGTAGGTGAACTCTTCTCACACCCCCGCAAGCTGAGAGGAGGAGGACGAACTGGCAGCTTGGAGATCAAGTACCTAAAACGAGTGGTGGATAATCCTTTAGTAAGAACATCAGCAACTTGATCTTGAGTAGAAACATAACAAACATCAAGCTCATTCCGAACCACTTTTTCACGAACATAGTGATAATCAATCTCTACATGACGAGTGCGGGCATGAAAGACGGGATTAGATGCCAAAGAAATAGCACTAATATTGTCACACCATAATCGAGGGCATTTAAGATACAAATGGAGATCTTTAAAGATGGAACGAAACCATGACAAGGTGGCAGCAGTGTAGGCAAGTTGGCGATACTTAGCCTCTGTACTAGACCGAGAGACCCCGCCTTGCTTTTTAGAACTCCATGAAATTAAGTTGTGCCCTAGATAGATACAAGAACCTCCAGTGGATCGGCGATCATTTGGGTCCCCAGCATTAGGGGTGGGCACGGTCCAGTCCAATCCAGTTCTCCCCCAAAACCGTGCACTGGACTGGTGGAGGTTATCCAGTCCGGTCCGGTGCTGAAAACTGTACATTTTGCACCATAATTGGACCAAACTGAACTGTAACAATTCCAGTTTGGTCCGGTGCACTGTTTGGAGCTGGACCAAAAATTGCACTGCACCAAGCCACCAAATAGATTCACAATCACAATCACAATTCACAACCCCAAATCAACCAAGAAATGAAGAAACAAACCATTGTAAATTCAACACTGAAACACCATTTGATTGAATACATAAATCCCAGAGAAAAATTTCTAATGAAAAACAAAACCCAAATCGGATTTGAAAACAACAATAAGTTGACTTTACTGTAAAATCAGTAAATCCCTAACCTCTAACCCGAAATCAGTAAATCCCTAACCCCAAATCAAAACCTAAATCCCCAAATCAAACCCTAAATCAAACCCCTAATCCAAAATCAGTAATACTGTAATAGAGTGAGATATGAGAGACGAGAGATGAGCGTATGCGACTATGTGAAAATGGCGGTTCTCACAGACCCATAGCTCATGGATTGAACCTGTCTTCGTCTTCCTCCAAAATCGAGAGGCGCTAAGAGGGTGAGAGATCGAGAGCTGGCTGGGTGTTTGAGAGATTGAGAGGCGCTGAGAGAGTGGGAGATCGAGAGGCGCTGAGAAAGTGAGAGATCGAGAGCTGGCTGGGTGTTTGAGAGATTGAGAGCTGACTGCGTGAGGAAAACCGCGACGGCGAGAGTGAGGGGTGACTGCGGTCTGCGTGACTGCGGGCTGCGGCGTGAGGTCTGCGAGCTGCGGGCTGCTGTCTGAAGTCCGAGTTGCCGAGTCGGGGGCTGCTGTATGCGAGCTGCGGCGTGAGGGACCTGGCTGAGGGTTTTGGTCTTTCAGTTTCACTCTTTCAGACTGAGTCTTTGAATTGAGTTTGAAGTCTTCGAGACTTCGAATTAGTCAAAATGAAACAGTTTGGCTGTTTACTTGTTTAGTGAATAGTGACTTTAGTGTTTGAGTTTTGTAATTAAATTGGGGTTTTAATTTTTTAAACACTTAAGTCACTTAAACACTTGTAATTAAATTGGGGTTTTAATTTTCATTGGGGTTTCAATTATGGTTATATAGTTATACTTATATAGTTAATTAGTTATATATGTTATATATGTTATATATGTATAGAGTAATTAATATAATTTAGGATATATGGTTATAGTTGACTATGAGTCTAATTGGGGTTTTAATTGGGTATATAGTTATATATGTTATATACTTATATACTTATTACTTATATATAATATATGCATAGAGTAATTAACTAATTAATTTATTTTAGGGTATATAGTTATAATTTCATTAGGGTATAGGGTTATAGACTTATAGTTGACTATAAGTCTAATTGGGGTTTCAATTGGGTTTATATACTTATATAATTATATATGTTATATACTTATTACTTATATATAATATATGTATAGAGTAATTAACTAATTAATATAGTTTAGGGTATATGGTTATAATGTATTATGATATAGGGTTATAGTTGACTATGAGTCTATTAGGGGGTTTCATTGGGGTTTCAATTGGGTATATAGTTATATATGTTATATACTTATATACTTATTACTTATATATAATATATGTATAGAGTAATTAACTAATTAATATATTTTAGGGTATATAGTTATAATTGTATTAGGGTATAGGGTTATAGACTTATAGTTGACTATGAGTCTAATTGGGGTTTCATTGGGATTTCAATTGGGTTTATATGCTTATATAGTTATTAGTTATATATGTTATATACTTATTACTTTTAGAGTTTACGGTATATATTATTAGATTATAGGATTTCTTTTAAACTTTAAACCCTAAACCCTAATACATAATTTCCTCTATTAGAAGTTTATAACTATATACTATACCCTAGAACTATAATAATTTTAGTATATAGAGTTTAGTGTATATATAAAGAATATATTAATTGTATTATAAAAGGTGTAACTAAAATTATATATTAAAACATTATTATATATATAATATAGGCCATAGGGTTATATAAAATATATTTTAGAGTCTAAAATATAGCTAGATTAATATTAATTTTATTATCTAAAATGTGTGTAAACATATTTGTAAAAATGTGTATAAAAATGTTTAAAAAGTGTATAAAATTGTATAAAAATTAAATATGTATAAAAATTAAAAATATATATTAATTATCTGGTCCAGTCCAGTCCAGTCCAGTCCAGCTCTGTGAAGTGCAAAACTGGACCGGAATTGGATTGGACCGGTCCAGTCCAGTTCGGTCCCGGTGTTGACCAGTTTTGGTCAAAGCGATTTTTTACGGTTTTTTTTCCTCCAATTCGGTCCGGTCCACCCGGTTTCCGGTTTAAACGCCCACCCCTACCCAGCATAATCCGCATCAGCATAAGCCTGTAAAGATAAATGGCTAGGAGTATAATAAAGCCCATGAGTCATTGTATGTTTTAAATAATGTAAAATACGTTTTACTGCGATCCAGTGAGTAGTAGTGGGCCGGTGCATGAACTGACACACTTGATTAACTGAAAAGGCAATATCAGGCCGAGTAAGTGTTAAATATTGTAAGGCCCCCACCACACTTCGATATTCTGTAGGATTTGGTAATGGATCACCATCAAAGAGACTAAGACGCCGGCCACTGACGGCAGGTGTGGTCATGGGCTTTGAATCAAGAAGGTTGGTGCGCTGCAAGAGATCTGTGATGTACTTGGATTGACATAAGTGAAGACCCATAGAAGTTCTTGTAGCCTCAATGCCCAGAAAATAATGAAGGGGCCCAAGATCCTTCATAGAGAAAAGGCGACCCATCGCAAAAATAAGTTGATTGATCAGAGTAGGATTGTTGCCTGTAATAAGGATATCATCAACATCTATCAAGAGAAATATTTTGTCAGGTCCATTAACATATGTAAATAAGGAATAGTCTGCAAGAGAAGCTTGAAAGCCCAAATTCTCTAAGTGAGTAGAGAAACATTGAAACCAAGCCTGGGGAGCCTGTTTAAGCTCATACAACGAACGACGAAGTTTACACACATATTGAGGAAACTGAGGATCAACAAAACCAATGGGTTGTTTCATGAAAACATCCTCCTGAATATAACCATGTAGGAAGGCATTTTGGACGTCAAGCTGATGAATGGGCCAATTAGAACTCACTGCCAGAGCAAGAATAAGGCGAATGGTGTTGTGATTGACTACTGGGCTGAAAGTTTCTCCATAATCGAGGCCTGCTTGCTGATGAAACCCATTGGCCACTAAACGGGCCTTATAACGCTCAATTGATCCATTAGACTTCTTCTTAATCCAGTAAACCCATTTATTAGGTAAAATATTGTAGGATGGATGAGGTGGAACAAGAACCCATGTGCCAGCCCTTTGGAGAGCATTGAATTCATCTGCCATAGCCTTCCGCCACTGTTCATCCTTATTAGCCTGTCCAAAACAAGTAGGCTCCACACAACTATCAGTCATAATCACAACATTAGCATACTTGGAGTTCGGTTTAATAATACCATCCATTGCTCGAGTTGTCATAGAATGCGTGTTACAGGGTGGAGACTTGGAAACATCAGGGCGAATCATGATAGGAGAATGTGGTAAAGTTGTGGGTAAAGGATCACTGCTAGAAATGAGAGAAGAAGGGACTGAAGTTGGGCCTGGTTGGAAAGGCTGATTGGAATGAGAAGGAACCGAGGCCCAAACCACATGCATGGAATCAAATGTTGGAGATGAAGAGGACACCCCCGCAGGCATAGCTACGCAATGGTCTTTAAATGGAAAAACCTGTTCATCAAAAAGCACATGGCGAGACAAAAATATACGACCTGAGGCATAATCTAGACACCGATACCCATGTTGATTTAAAGAATAGCCCAAAAAAATGCACTTTTTAGAACGAAATTGGAGTTTATTGGAATTATAAGGCCGAAGGTTTGGATAACATGCACACCCAAAAACCTTTAAAAAATCATAATTAGGCACTTTAGAAAATAATTTCTGATATGGGCATTGATAATTAATAACAGAAGAGGGCAACTGGTTTATTAAGTAAACTGCAGTATGAAAAGCTTCGGCCCAATAGACTAGGGGCATAGATGCATGCGCAATTAAGGTAAGGCCCATATCAACAATGTGTCTATGTTTGTGCTCAACAATCCCATTTTGTTCAGGATGATGAGGGCAAGTAAGACGGTGATTAATCCCATGGTTATCCAAAAATTGCTTAAATAAAGAATTATTAAATTCACCTCCTCCATCAGTATGAAAAGATTTAATAGAGGTAGAAAAAATATTTTCAACCAAAGTCTTAAATTTTTGAAAAATGGAAAAGACATCAGATTTTCGAAATATAGGATATAACCACACATATCGAGAATAATTATCAATAAAAATAACAAAATATTTATAACCAGAATTGGATAAATAAGGAGATGTCCACACATTTGAATAAATTAAATCCAAAGGAGATGGAGAAACAAAAAAGGAATCATTAAATGACAGTTTCATGCTTTTCCCTAAAGGACAAGATGAACAAAAAGATTTAGACCGAACTCCAAAAAATGGTAATTTATTGTCAACAAGAACTTTATTCAATACTAAGGGGGATGGATGACCCAATCGTGAATGCCAAATATTCTCATGAGCACGAACACCTATGAATGCAAAATTAAGGACGATCAGAAACGGAAGCACGATCAGGAAATGGATAAAGACCATTGCTACTCTGCCCTTGGAAAAGCGTCCTCCCCGTCGCCATATCCTGAACAATAAAAGAATCGGGAAAGAATGTGAAAAAGCAATTATTATCCCGAGTAAATTGATTTATGGAAAGAATATTACTAGATGCCTTTGGACAATAAAGCACATCGTTTAAAGCAAAAGAATTAGAATTATGAAAAAGAGTAGAATGACCAATAGATTGAATAGGTAAACCTGTACCACCAAGGACTCCACCAATAGAATCTGGAACTTGATATTCCCGAGCATTCACCAAGTTCCCCGCATTACTAGTAATGTAGGCATAGGCGCCGGTATCAGTTAACCAAGGTTGAGACCCAAAAGATGCATTAGAAGCGACCATGGCAGATAATCGCCGAGTAGGAACACGCCCTTCAAATGAATGATTCATGCGATTATAGCAATCGCTGAATGGCCCAGACGGTTACAGATTTGACATTGCACACGAAACCCATTAGTACCAAAAGAATTAGGAGCAGGAGAAGAATAAACACCTGCTGATTGGCTTGGGCCATAATGAGACGGCCCAGTTGTAGAAGAGCCAGTTGAGCTGTGTCCAGATCCACGCCCACTGGAACGTCCACCACCAGAGAACGATTGTTGTCCAGAGTAATGACTAGGACCAGAGTAATGTCCACGACCAGCACCACGACCACCCCCGCGCTGATGACCGAAGGAACCACGACCACTTCCACGCCGGCCACCATGTGCTGCAACCATAGCGACGGGGCTGTCGCTGGCAGGGACTTGAAATGCCGTCAATCGGCGCTCTGCGCTTTTGAGAAGTACTTCTAGACCTGTGTAAGTAATAGGCGTCTCCCTGGCTTGAGCAGAGGCCACCGTGTTCTCATATAACGACCCAACATTGCTCATCACAACAGCTACAAGATCAGAATCTTGAACCGGACTTCCAGAGAGAGACAAACGATCAGCAATAGAGTTTAAACGATCTAAAAAATCAGAAATACTAAGATCACCTCGACGAGTATTCATCAACTCGGAACGAAGTTCAACAATATATTGTTGATTCTGGGAGGCGAAACGCTCTTCAAGTTTGAGCCAGGACTCTCGAGCAGATGTACAACGGGCGACGGTGCCGAGAATTGGTTGAGACAGAGAACCATTAATCCATGATAAAACAGTTTGATCATGGACGATCCATTCTTCATATTTTGGGTTGACTTTATCAGTGATCTTGCCAGCATCATCGTTGAGAAAAGGAGTAGGACATAGAAGGTCCCCATTCACAAAACCTTGAAGATTACGACTTCGCAAAAGTGGCACAATTTGGGCAAGCCATAATACGTAGTTATTCTTATCAAGACGGACATTCAAGGAATGCGTAACAGTAGGAGCTGCTGGTTGTGATACAGCAGATCCAATGGAAAGAGGAGAGGAAGAGGATTCTGTTCCCATAATGAAGAGGAAGAGTGTTTAGAGGAAGGAAAAAGACAGCGTCGTTAGACTTGCTGCTCTGATACCATCAAGAGTATTTGAAAATATAATAGAATTGTAATGCCTCAGATGATTGAGGACTTGCTGTCTAGATTGTATATATAGTGTAGAGGGAGTTACAGGAGTTACAGGAGTTATAAGACAATAAAGGAGAATAAAGGGAGTTACAGGAGTTACAAGAGTTACAAGAGTTACAAGACAATAAAGGGAAATAAAGAGAGGAGTTACAGGAGTTACAAGACAATAAAGGGAAATAAAGAGAGAGTAATAAACACAAGGATAATTATGTAGGTGAACTCTTCTCACTCCCCCGCAAGCTGAGAGGAGGAGGACGAACTGGCAGCTTGGAGATCAAGTACCTAAAACGAGTGGTGGATAACCCTTTAGTAAGAACATCAGCAACTTGATCTTGAGTAGACACATAACAAACATCAAGCTCATTCCGAACCACTTTTTCACGAACATAGTGATAATCAATCTCCACATGACGAGTGCGAGCATGAAAGACGGGATTAGATGCCAAAGAAATAGCACTAATATTGTCACACCACAACCGAGGGCATTTAAGATACAAATAGAGATCTTTAAAGATGGAACGAAACCATGACAAGGTGGCAGCAGTGTAGGCAAGTTGGCGATACTCAGCCTCTGTACTAGACCGAGAGACCCCGCCTTGCTTTTTAGAACTCCATGAAATTAAGTTGTGCCCTAGATAGATACAAGAACCTCCAGTGGATCGGCGATCATCTGGGTCCCCAGCATAATCCGCATCAGCATAAGCCTGTAAAGATAAATTGCTAGGAGTATAAAAAAGCCCATGAGTCATTGTATGTTTTAAATAACGTAAAATACGTTTTACTGCGATCCAGTGAGTAGTAGTGGGCCGGTGCATGAACTGACACACTTGATTAACTGAAAAGGCAATATCAGGCCGAGTAAGTGTTAAATATTGTAAGGCCCCCACCACACTTCGATATTCTGTAGGATTTGGTAATGGATCACCATCAAAGAGACTGAGACGCCGTCCACTGACGGCAGGCGTGGTCATAGGCTTCGAATCAAGAAGGTTGGTGCGCTTCAAGAGATCTGTGATGTACTTGGATTGACATAAGTGAAGACCCATAGAAGTTCTTGTAGCCTCAATGCCCAGAAAATAATGAAGGGGCCCAAGATCCTTCATAGAGAAAAGGCGACCCATCTCAAAAATAAGCTGATTGATCAGAATAGGATTGTTGCCTGTAATAAGGATATCATCAACATATATCAAGAGAAATATTTTGTCAGGCCCATTAACATATGTAAATAAGGAATAGTCTGCAAGAGAAGCGTGAAAGCCCAAATTCTCTAAGTGAGTAGAGAAACATTGAAACCAAGCCCGGGGAGCCTGTTTAAGCCCATACAACGAACGACGAAGTTTACACACATATTGGGGAAACTGAGGATCAACAAAACCAATGGGTTGTTTCATGAAAACATCCTCCTGAATATAACCATGTAGGAAGGCATTTTGGACGTCAAGCTGATGAATGGGCCAATTAGAACTCACTGCCAGAGCAAGAATAAGGCGAATGGTGTTGTGATTGACTACCGGGCTGAAAGTTTCTCCATAATCGAGGCCTGCTTGCTGATGAAACCCATTGGCCACTAAACGGGCCTTATAACGCTCGATTGATCCATTAGACTTCTTCTTAATCCTGTAAACCCATTTATTAGGTAAAATATTGTAGGATGGATGAGGTGGAACAAGAACCCATGTGCCAGCCCGTTGGAGAGCATTGAATTCATCTGCCATAGCCTTCCGCCACTGTTCATCCTTATTAGCCTGTCCAAAACAAGTAGGCTCCACACAACTATCAGTCATAATCACAACATTAGCATACTTTGAGTTTGGTTTAAGAATACCATCCTTTGCTCGAGTTGTCATAGAATGCGTGTTACAGGGTGGAGACTTGGAAACATCAGTGCGGATCATGATAGGAGAATGTGGTGGAGTTGTGGGTAAAGGATCACTGCTAGAAATGAGAGAAGAAGGCTGCGACTCAGAAGGACCCGTAACCATGGGCATAGAAGTATGCTGGAGCGGTGCAAATGGACTAGCTGGTTGTGGAAAAACGGATGAGCTGCCTGCAGAAGATACACGGGCTGGAATGGGAGTGGCAAGTGCAGATGGGACTGGAGTTGGGCCTGGTTGGAAAGGCTGATTGGAATGAGAAGGAACCGAGGCCCAAACCACATGCATGGAATCAGATGTTGGAGATGAAGAGGACACCCCCGCAGGCGTAGCTACGCAATGGTCTTTAAATGGAAAAACCTGTTCATCAAAAAGCACATGGCGAGACAAAAATATCCGACCTGATGCATAATCTAGACACCGATACCCATGTTGATTTAAAGAATAGCCCAAAAAAATGCACTTTTTAGAACGAAATTGGAGTTTATTGGAATTATAAGGCCGAAGGTTTGGATAACAGGCACACCCAAAAACCTTTAAAAAATCATATTTAGGCACTTTAGAAAACAATTTCTGATATGGGCATTGATAATTAATAACAGAAGAGGGCAAACGGTTTATTAAGTAAACTGCAGTATGAAAAGCTTCGGCCCAATAGACTAGGGGCATAGATGCATGCGCAATTAAGGTAAGACCCATATCAACAATGTGTCTATGTTTGCGCTCAGCAATCCCATTTTGTTCGGGATGATGAGGGCAAGTAAGACGGTGATTAATCCCATGGTTATCCAAAAATTGCTTAAATATGGAATTAGTAAATTCACCTCCTCCATCAGTATGAAAAGATTTAATAGAGGTAGAAAAAATATTCTCAACCAAAGTCTTAAATTTCTGAAAAATGGAAAAGACATCAGATTTTCGAAACATAGGATATAACCACACATATCGAGAATAATTATCAATAAAAATAACAAAATATTTATAACCAGAATTGGATAAATAAGGAGATGTCCACACATCTGAATAAATTAAATCCAAAGGAGATGGAGAAACAAAAAAGGAATCATTAAATGACAGTTTCATGCTTTTCCCTAAAGGACAAGATGAACAAAAAGATTTAGACCGAACTCCAAAAAATGGTAATTTATTGTCAACAAGAACTTTATTCAATACTAAGGGGGATGGATGACCCAATCGTGAATGCCAAATATTCTCATGAGCACGAACACCTATGAATGCAAAAGGACGATCAGAAACGGAAGTACGACCAGGAAATGGATAAAGACCATTGCTACTCTGCCCTTGGAAAAGCGTCCTCCCCGTCGCCATATCCTGAACAATAAAAGAATCGGGAAAGAATGTGAAAGAGCAATTATTATCCCGAGTAAATTGATTTACGGAAATAATATTACTAGACGCCTTTGGACAATAAAGCACATCTTTTAAAGCAAAAGAATTAGATTTATGAAAAAGAGTAGAATGACCAATAGATTGAATAGGTAAACCTGTACCACCAAGGACTCCACCAATAGAATCCGGACCTTGATATTCCCGAGCATTCACCAAGTTCCCCGCATTACTAGTAATGTGAGCATTGGCGCCAGTATCAGTTAACCAAGGTTGAGACCCAAAAGATGCATTAGAAGCGACCATGGCAGATAATCGTTGAGTAGGAACACGCCCTTCAAATGAATGATTCATGCGATTATAGCAATCAATCGCTGAATGGCCCAGACGGTTACAGATCTGACATTGCACACGAAACCCATTAGTACCAAAAGAATTAGGAGCAGGAGAAGAATAAACACCTGCAGATTGGCTTGGGCCATAATGAGACGGCCCAGTTGTAGAAGAGCCAGTTGAGCTGTGTCCAGATCCACGCCCACTGGAACGTGCACCACCAGAGAACGATTGTTGTCCAAAGTAATGACTAGGACCAGAGTAATGTCCACGACCAGCACCACGACCACCCCCGCGCTGATGACCGGAGGAACCACGACCACTTCCACGCCGGCCACCATGTGCTGCAACCATAGCGACGTGGCTGTCACTGGCAGGGACTTGAAATGTCGTCAATCGGCGCTCTGCGCTTTTGAGAAGTACTTCTAGACCTGTGTAAGTAATAGGCGTCTCCTTGGCTTGAGCAGAGGCCACTGTGTTCTCATATAACGACCCAACATTGCTCATCACAACAGCTACAAGATCAGAATCTTGAACCGGACTTCCAGAGAGAGACAAACGATCAGCAATAGAGTTTAAACGATCCAAAAAATCAGAAATACTAAGATCACCTCGACGAGTATTCATCAACTCGGAACGAAGTTCAACAATATATTGTTGATTCTGGGAGGCGAAACGCTCTTCAAGTTTGAGCCAGGACTCTCGAGCAGATGTACAGCGGGCGACGGTGCCGAGAATTGGTTGACACAGAGAACCATTAATCCATGATAAAACAGTTTGATCATGGACGATCCATTCTTCATATTTTGGGTTGACTTTATCAGTGATCTTGCCAGCATCATCATTGAGAAAAGGAGCAGGACATAGAAGGTCCCCATTCACAAAACCTTGAAGATTACGACTTCGCAAAAGTGGCACAATTTGGGCAAGCCATAATACGTAGTTATTCTTATCAAGACGCACATTCAAGGAGTGCGTAACAGTAGGAGCTGCTGGTTGTGATACAGCAGATCCAATGGAAAGAGGAGAGGAAGAGGATTCTGTTCCCATAATGAAGAGGAAGAGTGTTTAGAGGAAGGAAAAAGACAACGTCGTTAGACTTGCTGCTCTGATACCATAAAGAGTATTTGAAAATATAATAGAATTGTAATGCCTCCAATAATTGAGGACTTGCTGTCTAGATTGTATATAAAGTGTAGAGGGAGTTACAGGAGTTATAAGACAATAAAGGGGAATAAAGGGAGTTACAGGAGTTATCAGACAATAAAGGGGAATAAAGGAAGTTACAGGAGTTACAGGAGTTACAAGAGTTACAAGACAATAAAGGGAAATAAAGAGAGAGTTATAAACACAAGGATAATTATGTAGGTGAACTCTTCTCAATCTATATAATAGATATTTATATATTTAATAGTAAATATTATTTTTTAATATATTTAAAATAAATATTAAATAAATAAATATAATATAATATAATATTTTCTTTTTTATTTTAATTTTTAGGTTTTAGGGCTATACGGACTCGAACCGTAGACCTTCTCGATAAAACAAATCAAACTTATTATTATTATCAAAATGATTTGATGTGATTGCCAATGGCAAGGTAATTTTTTTATTACCTATTTTGACATCCATAATTAATTGTACTTGTGCTTTTTTTTTTTTTTTTTTTTTTTTTTTTTTTTTTTAACAATTTGATGATGTAAGTTGTATGAGAAAATTTTGGATTTTGATGGGTATGGGGCTATTGAGTTAGAATTGTTAGGTTGCTGGAAATGTTCTGGTAGAACTTAGAAGGTCAATGATTCTAGATCCATATCGAGTTTTCTTAGTGCATTTAAAGGTGTGTAGGTTTTCTTAAAAATTAGGGAGTGCAGCCTACTCATATTTGGTTGTTAATATGAAAGCATCAGACTTTGAACATAGTCTTATTTTTGTTGCTCTTAAATTTATGATGACTGTAGAATTTGCTTAATGTATGCATTCAACTTGTACTAAGTTCTCTTTTGTTTGCCACTAATCAAACTTAACCATTCTACTGTCTAATTCCTCTAACCTTTGAAAAGTTGCCTTGCAATTTATACCATAATGCATAGCTAGCTACACCAAAAAATAATGCAATTTTCCTTTGTGTTTTCAGTGGAGCAAATCGAGGATCAAGTGATGCAGGTACACCCAAGACCAAATTGATGATGTTCGAGTTGAATGTGGTGACTTTGTTAACTCGACTTATGTGTAGGCTTTGGTATATGTGGTGATGGCTGCTGGGTATGCCATTTTGTGGATATTCTACAACCTACCTAATTCAATTAATTAATGCCATGCCCATATTTTGTAAAGGGAATAGGGAATTTAGAAAATGCATATATGCCGAAGTGCCTAACAGTTTTTGTAAAGGGTAGTTTTAAGTGATGTCTAGCATAGCTTAGATATACTTGAAGGAAGGGGTTAGAGATGATGAGGTCTCCCCCTAATTTTTGTGATATGTAGACAACTTTTGAGTCCTTTGAAATATATGACAATTGATGAATGGAATAGATTGTTGAAATACATAAAATAGATATCACGTCATCCAATATCAAATTTTAGGGGTCATAGATATCGGTAAATTACTTATATGTATGAGCTTTTTTGTAGTAAAGCATGACAGAAAAATAGGTATGTTGCAGCTATGTTTCAATTCAAAAACATGGGGTTTTGACAACCCAAAACTTGATCCAAGAGCAATTGGATTTTCTCATGTTCCTAGAACAGAGCTAGGGTTGATTTATGACTTGTGTGAACTAAAGGTTTAGGCCAAAGAGCATTAAAACAGAAAATGACAGTTTTGTGCAAACTTAATTTCTTAAAAAGTCCTTAAGAGCTGTACTTACTCAGTGACTTTTATAAACTTCTACAAAAATAATTTGAATAAAATTTTTCATAGACAGTTAGAAGACATACTAACACTCATGCACAAAAATTTTCAAATTATTTAGAGTTGTGCAAGTAAGGTTTTCAAAGAGCCAAACGTCACATTAGAAAACTGCAATCTGCATAATCATTGTTCATTTGGTCAAAAATTATATTTTTGTGTATACTGAACCAAATAGAGTAAGACCAATTGAAAAAAGTTTGAAATCACATTTAATAATTTTAAATCAAAATTTCAAGTGTATCAAAATTCGTGCATAAAAATCTAAGGTTTCTCTCTTTGGATTTGGATGGTTTTTGTTTCTAAAGGAAGATTAGGATGTCTAGTATCTCCCTTTAAAACAATTTTGTCAAACACTCAAAGAATCAATGCAGGCATAAAAAACATGGCAGTGGGATTAGTAAGTTTAAAATCAGCCAAACATAATTTAAAAATATGGCAACCTATTGATTTTTGAAATGCAACTTAACTAAGTCATTCCAACATCTTTCTAATCTTAAGAATTGAAAATAAAGAGCTAGAGAGATTGGTTGAGAGGTCTCTTAGCAGAATTCCTTTCGAATGCAGTGGGGCTGCACTTCCTTTCCTTTTCCTCTTGAACTTTTGGTTGTTCTTGAACTCCTTCAAGTTCTTCCATTTCTTTGTCTCTCTTTCTTTCTTTCTTTCTTTCTCTCTTTCTCTTTCTTTCTCGTTGAAACTGAATTGATGGTGGAAAGGGTTTGTCTGAATGTGATTTGGTTTTATAAAGTGCAGGTTATGGCCGTACGTTGGAGGGAAAACAAAGAGTCACAACTCTTCAATTTTCCTTCTTTGCGTGGGAAATGGTCTCTAAGCTAGCTTGTCAGACTTTGTTTCACCCAAGAGGCCTTTTTAATTGGCTGGCCAATCCCATTGAGGCCTGGTTTAGTGAATTATTAGCCTAATGGAATAGGCTTACAGCCCATTAACCAATCTAAGTTCATTGCTTACTTTAATTCACTTAAATAAAATCTAACAATAGATTTTCTCTTTTTAATTTTGGCTGCAAAATACTCAACCTCTTATAAACCAAGAACATCATTACACCTTACCTAGGGTTCATCTTATTCTTCAATTGAACAAGTAACCTAGGGTTTAATTTGGTCTTAGTTTGTGTAGGCCGGTCAATGTTAGGGTTTCTAAGTCAAACTTTGTTGGTCTTTTGGTGTTCCCTTGATCAACTAATGACATTCTAAACCTAACTTAAGTATAAAATCACACGCATGCACAAGTGTTATGCATATTTGATCTGAGAAGAATAAAATAAGCACTTAAGCCATTTATTTGTTTTCACAAGACAATTTGTGCATACATTCTTATTTAATCAAACATGGCAATCCAAAATAAGTGTAACACATAAATAAAATTATAACAAGTGTATAAAAGGAAGTAATATGTTCCATTAACCTAAGCGTGTGCAATAAATCCAAGTTTGTGTTTGCAATAAAATATAAACATTAGTTCTTACACTAATCAACTTGGTAACACCACCTAAACCAAAATCAAAAGATTTGGGGTGTTACACCTTGAGCATTGAAGATTCTAATCCCACTATCGCAAGAAAAACCAAATGATTTTAAGACTTTTTGATATATGTAAATGAACTTATAAACTAATGAGACGTCTAATCAACTTACTTGTCCACCACAGTTTTCCATTCATCACCGATCAGACATCTTCTTATTGGGTCCATGAAATAGACAATCTCCTTGTCCGGATTAATAACAGTCAGCATTCAATGATTTCTACACATTTATAATTCTTATTAAATATCCTACATGGCTGGAAAACAGTATTTACATTGACCACAAAAATGATTAATTTACCCAGAATTGTAAGGGACAAAAAAAATCTTATCATTATGCGATCCAGCGAACCTATCTGCCAAGTACCTTGATCTTTCAGTTACATTTCCACACCCTATCGCACCAGTTCGCGCAGGGTCAACAAAACCAACCATACTTAGCATTTTTGACCTCTTTACCACATTGTATAGGTGCCTAAAAAAATATTTCGTAAGTATGTAAATCACAATGAAAGTGGCTAATATTTCAACCATGTCATCAAATTGGACAATATCTTCACACATAAGGTGGGTTTTACGAGCTGCCCCAAAAACATCCGCCTCTATTACAAAGTTGATTGTCTGAACCTCATTCAATTCATTTTGTACATACATGCACAACAACTTCAGTAGTGGCGTAGGCATTGTTTTCAGGTTCAACACAATCCCTTTCCCCCTATACGTTTCATGATCCATCAATGCACTTTCATGCACTAGCACATCAATTTAAACTCAAACACTCTAACGGTTGAGATTCATCATTCTCCAATTAGAGATTGATAGTGCCTACAACTCCTACATTAAGATTTTCCAAGTCTTAATTAGTTGTCGCTAGTTCATTGGAAAGAGCATTCAGCACTTTGTACCTCCCACATGTGTCATCATTCTTGTTAGAACTAATTATCCTATGTGCAGAGAAAAATATGTTTTAAGATTTTTAATAAACATCGTTTTGCTCAATATATATGATTAATTAATTTCACATAAAAAATTAAATATGAATTCAATTTAAATAATTTAATTTATCATGCATTAGAGTTAACATATACCAAACAAGTATATCATATTCTACAATTTTATGGATTGCATTCCTCCATTCTCATACATCCAAACTCACCTTATATATATAACCTTTTAATCACTATTATTAGAGAAAAACTTACCTATAACAGGGATATGAGCTAACTTGGCATCACAAGAAATAAATTATGTTTTGAAATTGGAGAGATTATGTTTTGAAATTAGATAAATTATTATGTGATGAATTATATAAGCATAAGTGTCATCATGTTATTGGATTGGAATACCAAATCAATCATATTCCTGTTATAAGAAAATTTCTCTCCTACCATTATCACATAACGGTCAAACGTTTAATTAATAAAACATATTAAAGCATGAAAGCACCAAAATACAATTAATAATATTAATAATATAATAAAAGTGTCAATTAAATAAATAGAAAATTAGTATTAAATATCAAATTTCAATAATCTTTTGGTATATCATGAAGACCATATAATTTTTCATTTGAACTACTAAATTTAAATGTAATTTTTAGATTATGTCACAAATATGTTGGCCCTTTTGATTTGAGCCTTTTCCATTTGACATTTTTGTCCTTTGACTCACATATGATGGGTGTTAGTTAAAATTAATAAGGTTTTGACAAAATTGCCCTTAAGGCTTTTATATTATATTGAAAATTTGCTAATGTAGTCTCAACTTCATATTTTGTTGTGACTGTACGACACTCACAACTTCAAATTTAGTTGTGACTGAACGACAGTCACATCTAAGTTGTGAGACAGTCACAGTTAAGTTGTGACTTAATTAAATTTTTTTAAGAGAAATTATAGTACAGTATAGTATAAATAGAGGTCAAAACAATACTTTTACTCAAAATAATACATAGTATAGTTGTGTGAGTTCCCTTTTTCAATTTACCAAGACAGTCACAGTTAAGTTGTGACTGGTTTGATTTTTTTTTTTTAATTCAATATAGTATAAATTAATATAATATTTGTGATGTAATATTATTTTTATTTTTTTATTGTAGTGACATGTGATGTAATATTTGTAAATTCTAATACATTTTATTTTATTATTTTATTTGACTTTTCAACTAATACCTAATATAAAATGCTATTTAATTTTGGTACCTTAACTAAAAAGTTATTGACATGTAGTAGTTAAAATCAATGGATCTTTAAATAAAAACATAAATAAACCCCCAAAATGAATAAAGATATAAATATAAAATAAAATAAAATTTTAATTTTAAATCACTAAAATTTCTAACAGATTCAACATGGCATTGTCTTCTCTCTTCTTTTCTTTAAATGAGATTTTGGTGCTAGAGTTTAAGAAAAACGACAAAAATGGCAGAAGATATGTTCGATGAAATGCATGAGCAGAGGATAGAAATGAGTTTCCAGGGGTCCTACACTGACTCCTACTCCTACTCTCCTACAATGGTTTGTTCAATAATGAATTTTCATTTGTTACAGAGTTATGTTGGTTGGTGCAATGCGGTGCATGAGGATACGTGACGTGTACTAGAAATATTTATAATTTTATATATATGGAGGGTGTAAAGGTGTTATTTGGTTTGGGCGCGAAAAAGGCGGTAGAATTTGGAAAGCCAGAGACTCCCCCCTTGACAACACAACAAGTAAGTTGGTTGGAGAGAGAATGCAAGATTGATTGATGTGAGGGGTGAGAAAATTGTGATCATTCGGGGGCAGGCAAAACAGGGTAGAACAAAAACAAAAACAGAGAGGAGGCAGGCCAGCTGCTGATGTAGAAAACCATCCTTTCTACAATCACAGCGCCGAATCTCCTTTCATTCGCTTTTACCCAACACTGATGGATACGGGTATTTGCGAATAAAATGAGATTTTTCAATTTTGGAAAAATGATGACTAGGAAGAAGAGCCAAGTCTGCGACGCTCCTCCCAATGCCAATGGCATACAGGACGACACACCCGTCTCCCCTCCCAACCCCAAACCAGAAAGGCTCTACCTAGTCTGGAAGGGTAACAATGTACGTGCCTTGTTTACCTATCATTTTTTTCTTAATTAATTCATTTCTCAATTTATTAATTGTACCAAGATAGATCTTCTTTAATTATGACATTGTTAGTTTCCTATCAAATTCTTGTACATGCATGATTTATTGAAGCTTCAATTTTAGAAATCAAGCAATTGGAAAATAATGAAATCCATGTTGCTCATTTCAATACTGCCTCATCTATCTCCCAAAACAGTTGCACAACATTGAGGGTTAAGGTGTTATGCATTTTAATCAAGAAATATGAACATATATAATCACCGACTGATTCTTTGGCATGCAAAAGCATCTCTTTAATTGTGTACATTTGATTATCATATATATGGACTAACACTGAAAAACTTGTTTTCTTCTTGTCAGAAATTTTTGTGTGGTGGAAGATTAGTCTTTGGTCACGATGCTGCATCACTGTTTCTAACTAGCTTTTTGATTGGATGTCCTGCAATAACATTTTGCATAAGAATGCTTGTAACGATGAAAGGAGATGTAGCACATTATGACTTTCCCGTACTAACTGTGGGAACAGTCCTCACTGTTTTGGTTGGTAAATTAATTGAAATTCTTTTTGGCCTAGTGGGAGCTAATTGGTTCACCAAATGAAAAACTTCAAATCTGACTCATGGTTTATATATGCAGGATTTCACTTTTTTATTCTTGACATCTGGTAGAGATCCTGGTATAGTTCCAAGGAACTCACGACCACCCGAATCAGATGAGGCATATGACATGTCTACTCAATCCATGGAGTGGGTCAATAACAAATCCTCTTTGAAAATACCTCGGATAAAGGATGTGATGGTCAATGGCCATACCGTAAAGGTGAAGTTTTGTGACACTTGTTTGCTATATCGTCCAGCACGCGCTTCTCATTGTTCCATCTGCAACAACTGTGTTCAGAAGTTTGATCACCACTGTCCATGGGTGGGTCAGTGTATTGGATTAGTAAGTTACTCCTCCCCGCCAACTATTATATCCTTTCAATTTACATTTTCAAGTGGAGGTAGAATAAATTATAAATTCTTTTTCTTCAGTGCATTACATGCATTATAATTGCAAATTTTTCCAAGAAGGTTATGAGTTCTGTAAAACCCTATGAATATTTAGGTTTAACCAAAAATTAGGAGGATGAGAGAGATGTGACAATGAGGATTTCACAGGGTTACTAAAGATATAAGGGAGGAGTGAAGAAAACACTGGGGAGCGGGAAGACAAGTTTGCATTATGGGTTGGCATCAAGGAGCATCATGATGTAGGACAACCTCCTCAGGGTAATAAATGTATGAAATATTCAATAGAACATACTGATACAAATATCAAATTAAAATGAGTACTAATAAGTTCTAAATGAATTTGAACGCAAATTTGAAAGCTGAGGTGAAATAACTAGCAAGTCAGAAATGTAAACTATAAGAAATAATAGATGTGGTCATTCATTTCCTGAAATTAGGATTCCGCTGTTTCCTATAAAAGGGCTAGTTTGCTATCTTTGAAAATAGGTTAATGGTGAAAGAAATCTAGTTGTGCCTGAAGTACAAGTTGACTTAGAGTGATTCCAAATCACCATTAGTGAGATGCTGAAGGGTGTGAAGCCGGAGTATTCTATTTTCTACTGGAGTGATTCCAATTCACCTTTAGTGTGATGCCAATTAAAGGCGGGATCAAATGAGTCCAGATCTATCTTCTAGTTCCTTTGGTGCGATGTCAATTAAAGGCCGGAGTGAGTCTGGATCTATCTTCTCTTTCCATACTTTTTGCTAGTGTCCTGCATCAGTTTTGTGCGTCAACACGGGCACGTAGTGTCCGACACATCAAATTCCAAAATTCCAGACACAAGGACATGCGCATTCCACATGTGTGTTATAAGCATATCTTCAATTGTAGAAGAACCATATTTATCATAAAGATAATGAAAATAATAACCATGTGTGGTCTTGGAAAATAAGGTCAAATCTTAATAACTTGTACTCTTTCTAAGCAAATGAAGTTGTATTATTTCTGTGCAACCAAAGAAGTGTACGAAATAGGTGAACACCCGCCACGTCCTTTGGCGTCTGACATGGAAAACTCTTCATGGAATTAACATGTATCCTACAAATCTTAGGTTGAACCATGTTAAAGTATATGCTTAGATTATTTTCCACAAGAAACTAAGCTCTTTCATATTGTTTTGCTTGCAGCGTAACTATCCGTTTTTCATTTTGTTTATTTCTTCATCAACCTTCCTGTGCATATATGTCTTTGTGTTTTCCTGGATCAACATTATCCGACAAGGGGGCAGTCTATGGAGGGCCATGGCGCATGATATCGTATCAGTTATTCTCATAGTATATTGCTTTGTAGCAGTCTGGTTTGTTGGTGGGCTTACCGTTTTCCATGTCTATCTAATTTGCACCAACCAGGTAGACCTTCTTTCTCCACTTAGTAGTTCTTTTTTTTTTTTTTTTAAAAATCATTTATCAATAATGTGATTTTCTTTTTGTATAAACTTAGAGGATCTATGAGCTACTTGGTATTTGTGTACAGTGTATACTCAAGACTGTATTCCAGACATCTAAATTGAGGAAGAGTGATAGGGGAGAGAATATCATAAATTCTTTTTTATGATATGCTTCATTAATTGGAGTTCACTTCATAAAATATGATTTAGATTCTTCCAAATAAATGTTTTAAGAAGGTCTATATATATAAGGAATAGAGTCCCTCCTTTACTCTGCTATCTAATGCCACTGCTCCATTGCAGTAAACTTTGATCTTTGATCTAAAAATCCTTAACTACATTGTTGGCTTGAATTGATCTCTTTCTCATAATAATATCTACACATGACAAAAGCTTTTTTTGGACATAGCTTGAGAAACCCTGACTAAAACAATCAATCATGGAATACAAAATGATTTACATGATTTAGCCTTAGGCCTATACCTAGAGTACTCTGCAGCTAAGTTTCTTAAATGATGCTTGGTCTGACTGGAAATTAGACAGAGTGATATAGCATCATTAGAGTTATAATGAAAGTACAGTGAAGGAAAGAAGGGAAATAGAATAGGGGAAGAAGAAAGAATGGAGGCAAAAATCGCCAAACAAGGGGTTAGGAAGAAAATAAGTGTAGTAACAGTAGAAGAGATTAAGCAAAGGGGGAAAAAAGAAGAGCTTTAAGAGAAGGAGGAAGAATAAGCAAGGAAGAAAAGTAGTCAATTCATTAATCAAGTCTGATCTAAGCAAAATACAATGATCAACTTAAAGAATCCAAAACGAAATGATAAATATAAGAATTAACTTCAAAAAAAAATTCTTAAAAGTGCATAGATAGTACCTAGATACTAAAAAGGTTGATATACTGGTCATCTCCTGAGCTAAAAGAAAATGGTTATGCTATTTTAGTTATAAATTTGGGTTGTGACATGTTTAAATATCCTGTATGCTGTTTACCAATGAGGGTTTAGTTTTACTCAAGTGGTTAGGCCCGTGGTTTGCTCCCACATGTTTGAGGTTTGATCCCTTATATCTATTTAGCTATTTGCTAGAGTTTCTTGCCTCTCTAAGATTGTAGGGTTCGGCGGGAGGCTTAGTTTTGCAGCCAGGTCTGCCCGGGGGATTTCTGGGTATAAAAAAAAAAAAAAAAAATCTCCAGTATGCTGTTAGTTTGAAGGAAAACATGGAGGTTTGGCATTCAAAATTGGGCATTTGTGGATCTTTAATCCTATGTGTTCCCATATTACCACCAGTCATCTTTTCACGGTTCTCTCTACGCAAATAAAATGTCTTCCTTCCACCGATATGGATAGAGAAACACTTTCAACTCTATGATTAGAAGATTAATTTTGTGAAATAAAAGAGCTTATACTCCAGAAGGTGGTTAAAGGAAGGGAAATTATGATACCCTGAGTCCCACAGCAGTTGTGCGCTGGAGAGATTAAGGCACTTAAGAAAAGCTTGTGAATCCAAATGTCTACTTGAGCCAGCACTTTTGGAGGAGGCCTTGAGTTGTTACACCTTAGGCTCCTTGTTTGTAAGTTTGGAAAGGACTTTTGCAGAGTCTTCATCTTCAGGAGGCCGAAATCTGGCCATTGATACTTGAACAAATTCCCTCCACGTTGATGGTTTGGCCACCGTCTTTCTCCACTTGAACAATTGTAAGGCCTCACCCACTACATGGAATGAAGGGAGCATGATTTTCTAATTGCTCAATGTGTGATGAAACTCGAAAATAATTGTTCTACTCGGTAAAGCCACCAAGAAGGTTCATCTCAGTAAAGAACTGGTTCCTTCACTTTGAACTCGTGTTTATATCACATCCACCTATTGGTGAAGACTAAATATTGAACGTGACCCTTTGACTTTTGATTCCATGGGCTTCTTGTTACTTAAGAGATATGGAATTCAATGCAAAAATCATCTCCACCAGTTCTTGCCACTTGTGTTCAGATTGCTATGTAAACTGCTTGAATTCTTGTTCCATGGCAGCTCTTTGTTTGCAGGACAAGAGATCATGCTCTCAGGAAACTTTATTCTGATACCAGATGATAAGAACTACTGACAAAAACATGCAGTATCTAAAAATCATAGCAATTTGAAACAATTGTAACTCTTTCCTGTATAAAAATGTTTATTTAGAACGAACTCACATCCTTCACGTGGGCATAACTGTGGTTGATTGATCAATTAAGGAGTGCCTTTTTGGTAATTGATTCAGTGATTGAGAGTAATTATGATAGGTGATTGACTCCATAATTATAGCTACTAGTAAGGAAACCAGGTTGTAAGGAAGTCGATCTGACCAACTCCATTGGTTCATTTCATAGCATACACCTCACTTCTATGTGTAATAGGATAAACCATATAAATTTCTTGTAAGCCTCCATAAAGTGAACATCAATAGAATCATCCATTAAATGATTTAATAGGTGCAAGTTCCCATAAATCAGAATAAATCAAGATAGAGATTCTATGGCGGGTGGGATGGAAAGCTGCTTTGTTTCCCAGTACCTTATTCAGGATAGTGAATAATGGAGGTTCCAGGGCAAACAATTGGAATATGGGTTTCTTAATTGATCAATCACCCCATGCCAACAATTGGGTGATCCAAACTTGGTCGAAGGTGCCAAGGCCAAGAGAGCAAAAGCTGATCTCAACAACATCAATGGATGTAGCCATGTAGGTTGGATTAGTAGTTGAATCAAAGAGAGTTTGGGAGCCATGCAATGGAGAGAGCCATGCAAGAGAGAGAGCCATCCATGACCATGTTGTGAAAAGTGGCTCGTCGGGAGTTTTTGGAAAAACTGGAGAAACTAGAAGCTTTGAGGGACCGGTCTCCCAAATCCAGAGGCTAACAGAACTTTCGGAGTAGGTTGGCAGACCGGTCGTCCGAGACCAGTGAGGAAGGGAGTCGAGTTTTTTGGGGCAGATTTTGGGTTTCCTAGCGGGGTACGGTTTTGGAAGACAAAGAAGACTTGCACAAGACTTTCCTAGTGTGGAAAGGAGCTCAAAAGGGTTTTTCTTGTGTACAAGGGAATATAATTAGCTAATAGGTGAATTACCTAATTCTATTAGGTTTAGGAATCCATATTGTAAGTGGTAAGCCTATGCTCTATAAATAGGTTACTACAAGTCTCATAAAACAATATAGCTAGAGACTTCAAGGGAAGAAACTCAAAGGGAGACTCGGGTTAGAGACTCTAGGGTGAGTGACTTCAAGGGACGGGTATTTCAAGAGAGAGAAACATAAGAGGGCTAATTGTGCAAGAGAGAAGAGAGCGGCTGCGAGTTGGGTAGTCTAGGGTTTCAATAAGTTCTTGTAATCTTAGGCAAAGTTCGCCGAACCTCGAACAAATCTTGGTGATCTTTATTGCTTTATTGTTGCTGTTATTGTGTGTGTTTACTAATTGTCTAATCCTAGAACTTATCTAAGAAAAAGGTCACGGGGAAGGGTGTTAATTCACTACAGACCACCAAGTTTTTGGGGTACAGTGGTAGTCTATCATGGTATCATAGCTTTAGTTCTGAGAGGTTTTTATCGTTCTCCAGTCCCCCAGTTATCTATTAACTATTGTGCAGTGTGAGGTGTACATATATGTTTCTTCATCTACCCTTCTACCCCCGAACTTTAAGTTCCTGGGAACAGCGGTAAACCAAAAAAACTTGACACTGCCTACTATTTTTGTGTGTGTTTTATATGTATAGTCTTAGACTTGTAATTCAATGTGCATTTTGTTTTTAACATGACCACAAGATAACTTAGTTTGATTACATTCTCTATAATGACTGTAATTTGAATTTTCTACTTGGTGTTCCATGTATCCTGGATTAAAAATTTTTATATCCTGACCACTGCTTTTTAACAGACAACTTATGAGAATTTTCGTTACCGCTATGATAAGAATGAAAACCCATACACTAATGGAATACTGGGAAACTGGAAAGAAGTTTTCTGCACAAGAATTCCACCTTCTATGGTCAATTTCCGAGCTTGGGTTCCAAGAGATGTTGATACATCAATGAGATCCTTCACTACAGAGAGTAACAGAGGCTTCATTGGCTCCAAAGAGAAATTTGACCTAGAAGTGGGAAATAAGTTTGGGAAGGATGGTAATATGATAGTTCCAAATATTTTGCAGAAATTGGACTACAGTGGCATTGATGATAACATGAAGAAAAAGAATTTTGATAAAAGTGGCTTTGATGATAATTTAAAAAGGAAGGTACCGGAAGGATCTGCATTTAAACCTTTTGTCTACCCTATTGGTCAAGAACAAAGTTATTCACAGGGTAGTTCCAACGCTGGAGATAATTCTATTAACGATAAGAGGACTCAGTAGTTTTAATTGGACTACATCACTACTTGGTTTTCAGAGAAAGGTAATGTTTCTCTCAGTCTCTTATACTTTCTCGAGATAGTAGCTGAAAAAATTTCTGATGATTATAAAGTTATCATGTGGGACTTGATGGGAAAGTTTATTTTCGTGTATCAATGACCTTTAATCTTGCATGAATGCTAACACTTTTTTTTTTTTTTTTTGTGATGTTTCCATTTCATATAATAATCTTGAATTTTAAAACAATTGTATATCAGATCTCTGTTTCCCTAAACAATTCCAACTTAAATATGAAATTGGGATTTTGAGACTTGTTAATGAAGTCTGATTTTCCCAATTATAATTATGATGGTGCGGGAGCAACATGGATAACAAAGTCTTAAATTCTGAGACCGCTAGTGTAATTTTTGAAACATTTGAAGTAGACAGCTTGGTCCAATGCGACGTACACTTTTCTCAGTGCATGCATGCCATATTGGTTCCTGGCTCAAGTATCACTATGACTGATTTCTAGACACCAGTGTAGTCTTTAAACACAATACAGGGTGGTCAGATCGATATGGAAACTTGCAGAAATGTAGAGATAGGAACATGACCACGCCTGTAGCATTCAACATACATGCATGCATATGGTTTTTATCTACGTTGACTGTCTATCTAGCTAGACGCATATACTGATGAAAGTAATTGTTAGTTGTAAGTCTTTTGGAAGGCGTGCATAGCATTATTATATTCTCTACTTTGTTAATGAAGGGATTTTTCATTCATAAGGCTTTAAACAAGTATTGCCATTGGACATGCATAGCTAGTACAAGTTGGCAATCAAGTTTGTCAAATTTGAATACAAGTCTTACAAATCATAGCATGGTTAAAACATCAGTCATAAAATTAAATTTAATACACATTCTAAGATATTCGATTTTGATTATTATTTTTGGCCTTATTTTTATTATACTTGGATGTAATTCCTGTGAATTTAATTAGTGTATAGGTAGTTAAATTACATTTAACTAGTATTGAATTCAATGAAGCGTGGACTACTTTGACCCTAATATGGGTTAACCCTGCAGGGTGCTCTGGTAGTCTTGTCTTTAGAGGAATTAATTAATTAATAATTTTCAACTCTTGCATAATAATTGGTTGATCTTACGGATGTTTCTTACTCAGGTTTTGCTGAACAAAACTTTTCTCAGTGAATGTATACCATATGGAAGATTGAGTGAACTTGATGGATTAGTGAGCTAAAAATGCTAATTTATTGAGATTCGAGGCAAAATTTGAAGGTCGATGATGTATTTATATTGGAATGAAGAAATAGAAATTAATTAATTCTGGTGCACATTTATCCTACTTCATTACTCAAACTGAAAACCAGAAGAGCTGTGATTTGGCACAACTAGGTGCAATAAATATTAGCTTGGCACATATAAAAGAATGAAGGTTATACATTGGAAAATGCTTAATTTACAATGTAGCACCTTCATTCTTTTGTGTGATGGGTTGAGCTAGTTATTTTACTGTTTTAGTTTTTAGGAACTCATGTATTTTATCTTTTTTTTTTTATTTATTTTTTTCTTTTAGGGTTAGTGAATGTACGTAGATTGTGTGAGCCAATGGTAATTAAAAATGGACTATATATGCAACACACAAGCTTTAGTTACATGTTGCTAGGGTTGGTAGATTTCACAATGAAAACTATCCTCTTTCATCCAACCTCTCTTAAACAGATGATTATGATTTATTCTTAAAAACCGTCTTGCAAAAAAATGACGTCGAAATGCCTATATATATATATATTATAGGGGGTGGATCTATGGCATCATATTTTTGACACAAGTTTTTAATCAGACCTATTTTATATATGATTTCAACAATCCGAACCGTCTATTATTTAGGACTCCATTAAAAAATCATCCTTGCAAAAAATTAAGTAAATCGGAAACCATTTACCTACAAAGATTAAATGGTCAACAAAATAAACACTTGAAATGTTGACCATTTAATCTTTGTAGGTAAATGATTTTCAATTTACCTAATTTTTTACAAGGATGATCTTTTAATAGAAATCTAAAAAATAGACGATTCGGATATTTGAAAGGGACGGATCCAGGAATTAGAATTGGGGGGACTAAAAAAGAACCTCGACGGTACGAGAAAATTTTATTAATAAACATAAAAGATACACCTAATCATGGGGGGGACACAGTGAGCCTTATCCCTCAAAATACATATCTATACAAAAACATAGACGAGAAATAAAAAATACCACAATAAGTAAATAATGAAACATGCAATGTAAATACAAGATAAGTCTATGAAAATTGAACCATGCGCTTCTTTACAACATAGAAATCCTTAATTATTGAATCTGTATTTATACTATCATAAAGTCCTTTTTCAATGTTAAGAATCATACAATCATCAAGAAACTCATTATCTATCTTGTTTCGAAGCCGAGTTTTAATAATCTTCAAAGATGAAAATGCTCGTTCCGTTGTTACAGTAGAAACATGAAGAGTCAACACTAGACAAATCAATCTATAAATCATGGGGAAGTATGCAAACTTTCCTGTTTCAACTAATTGCCGATATAAATCATAAACAGAAGATGTATTATGGAATTTGGGATCAGACCACATGTCTATCTCATAAAATGCACATTCCATTCTTAAACCAAGTAACTCAGCTGAAGTGAAATCTTGAGGGTAGAACTTCGTAGCAAGATCATATATATGATCAGTATTAAATGATCTGAAATTATCCCGAGGATCCAATGATAAACTAAGAGTAAGAAGTTCCACTATAAAGGGTGTAAATCTAGTATCTAACTCCACTAACAGAAAGTTTATAACAGCATAAAATACATTTACACGATAATAGTGCTAAACTGTTATAGAATTAATTTGTTGGCAAAAACGACCTGTACCCACCCTATAAGGAGCACCCAAATCAGGCATAACCATGTCATGTAGTTCACAAAATGATTTTACACTTTTCAAAAAAGTATCCCATCAATTTTCTCTTAACTCTTGGAGAAATACTTTTACTGCTGAAACAAAATTCAAAGCATTTACAATGTCTTAAAATTTGTTCTGCAATGCTTGAGAAAGAAAATTAGTGATTTCCATAACCTTATTCAACAAAAGCAAGTTAAACACAAAACCAAAAGAGGTCATCCTATTAAGAAGACAATTGGCTTCTCCACGTATATCTTTGTTGATTCCACTTATAAACATTCTTTGAAGCATTGTATTAGTTGAAGCAAATAACTTAATTAAGCTTCTACTATAACGAAAATGAGACCCCCAACGAGTAGCCCCGGCTCGTGAAAAAGCACACATTTGATTTTTTCCTATACCTGTCTTAAGCTTTCCAGCATCTAACAAATCTTGAATTTCATTTTGCCGAATAGCTTGTAATTCACAGTGACGCTTGGTAAAAGAATCAATAAAATTTACAATGGAATTTAGCATAGAATAAAAATTTCAAACATCACGCACACCTTTAGCTGTAGCATTTAAAGCTAGTTGAAGACAATGAACAAAACAATGCACATAATAAGCATATGGACAATCTTGAATAAATAATGCTTGTAACCCGTTCCATGCCCCACGTATATTGCTAGCACCATCATATCCTTGGCCAATCATATTTTGCACTTGAAGATTGTAACTAGTAAGAACCTTAAATTTCTCTTTTTTAAGAATTATGGATGCAGTGTTGGGAACACTCATAATGGCAAAAAATCGTTCTTGAATAAGGCCATCACCATCAACAAACCTTAAAATAATAGCCATTTTTTCATTACTAGATACATCAACCAATTCATCTACAAGAAATACAATATGGTTTATCCCCAATTTCATCATGAGTCTTCTTACTCACATTGTTCGCGATAATATGTAAGATTTTCTTTTGAATTTCGAGTGCAATATACATGACATTTTGAGGAGCATTCTCTAAGACAACATTTGCAATATTAGTATTCAATTTTGCAAACATTTTAACAAGTTCAATGAAGTTGCCTCAATTTGATGAGCTACTAGATTCATCATCACCTCTAAAAGCACATGCTTGATTTATTAGATGCCTACAAGCCTCTATTGTGGTCCTAAGTCGTAACCGGTTTCGCTCCACTTGTTGCAATGATTCTCTATTCATTTGTAAATCAATATGTGTGGAGGGGTTTCTCAAGAGATCTCATTTTTGCATATTTCTGTTATGAGTTGAGTCTACAGCCCCTATATATATGCTTAAGGACACCACATCTACTCCCGTCGTTAACCCTCTTCCAATTTTGATACCTCTCCATAGTAAATGTTAGATGAGAAGGTGGATTAGTATAAAAAATGAAGCAAGGAAAACAAAATGCCTTGTCACTATTAATTGAATACTCAAGCCAAGACCACTGAGAATACCAAGAAGCTTGAAATCGACGCATTTGTCGCCCATCAAAAGTGGAAAGGTATTCTTGTAATTTCAGTTGCCATGGTCCTAAGTGCATACAGGCTCTTCGAACATTAACATGTTCATTAATAAGATACTTCCATATTGCTTGACGTATTCCTGGATCACGTTCAAGAGAACTAGTAGTAATCTCAATATTTGGATCCAACTCGATTTTTTGAGTCTCAACTCCTTCACTTTGAGACTCAAAATCACAAATTGGTGCAGATGAAGAAGGGTCGCTTCTCTTCTTAAAATAAGAAAGAATATTTTTTCTTCACTTCAGAATTTGTGGATGATCTGACATTATAAATTAGAACATATTGGTAATATATTATAAACATGACATGTAAGAATATTCTACAAAACAAAATCACACAATAGTAACCTATTTTCCTAGCAATATGCAACTAGAATTTAATATTGAAATTTAGAGTTTATTTGGTTTCCAAACTTGCACTTTCAATAATTGAGATTAAGCTTAAAAGCGATCCCACATCAACAAATTACATGAGTTTTCCTTGAGTTCATGAACAATTTGGATAATCAAATATTAATTCTCATTTAATTTTACAAACATTTAAGAGTAAAATAGAAATACCACAACTATTGCATAAAAATTGAATCCGTAAATGGCTAAATCCCTAAATTCTTAAATTCTTAAATCCCTAAATGGCTAAGGGAATAAAATATAAGAGATTAAATAGATATATATTAGTATTACTTGAGAGAGAGAGAGAGATCCGTGAACGAGAGAGAGAGAGAGAGACGAGAGAGAGAGAGAGAGAGATAGAGAGGAGTAGAGGAGTGAGGACCACTTACCATGAAGAGGGGACACTGAGCAGCTGCGTGAGACAAGGAGGTAGAGACCACCGAACATTTGTTTTTTTTTTTGTCAAAGCAAATAGAGAGGACACGGGAGTGGGGTGTGGGGACAAAGGAAACATAAATAGGTGTATTTAAAAAAAAAAAAACATAGGGTGGCCTTTAGCCCTCCTAGCCCACAATGTGGATCCGTCCATGGTTAAAATTCTATATAGAATAGGCCCCACTGAAAAAGTTGTGTCAAAACTTTTGTAAAAAATATAATGTCACAGATTCTTCTCCTATATTATATATTCCAAAGGTACCAGACGATATAGAACTATGCTAACACTCCCCCTCAATGCTAGAATTGGAGTCACTTGGCATTCCCCCTCCACGTAGCTAGGGCTAGAGATACAAACCACTTATTGATGTGGTACACCTACTCTCATACCATATTAAACAAATGAGTAAAACTTATTCTTGGAAACCGGCTTGCAATGAAGGGTGTACAAATGCCTACACACATATTCCAAAGGTAACTAGATGATATGGGACTATACCAACACTATCATCCATAAGGTAAATAATTCAATCTATATTATGTTGCAAGCTAAGCTAGCTACCACCTTCACATATTTTTCACTGTATAATAGATGCATATATCAACGACATAAAAAAAATAAAATTACAGCTTACTTTGCTCCTACTTTTCTTTCACTCCAAGTCTCATGTCCTATTATATGCTAATTTATGAATTTATATCGAAATCCAATTACATTACCAAACAAAGGATATGAATTTTTTGTGTCATGCCGAACATAGAGGAAGGTCATTATTCGGTGAAGAGTCGACTATTCACTTTTTAAACGAGAAAATTAGGATTAACTACCTAATTCTAATAACTTTTTGGAATACCAGCACATCACTATTTTTTTTAGTTTGGCTACTAACTTTCTTAAAAACATTTTAGATTAGATACCAAATCTTATTTCCAGCCTAGCCCATTTCTAGTGGGCTTATTTTATATTCCGATTTTGCCTTTGGCCTGTTTATTGGGTTTAGTATAATTAATAATTGTTAAAAAATTACTGTTTGGTCATTGTGCGAACAGTTACAACTAAATTATGACAGTCACAACTTAGATTTAATTAGTTGTGACTGACTGGATCAATTATTTTAAAAAATATATATATACACAATATTATATAAATTAGGTTCAAAACAATTACTTTACACAAAAGAAGACTTAGTGCATTATAGTGAGTGCCACAAAGGTTTTGAATTTTGATGTCAAATTGCGACTTTGTATTTGCATGTATGTTCAGTTTTCATTGTGACTTCTTTTCCATTCTTATGACAAGTGTGTGTTTTTTTAATGTCTTCTAATTAAATTAAGATTTTCATTTTGCTACCTTTGTAATTTTTTCTTTGAGAGTAATAAAGTTAGAACCAATGAATCATTTGGGCTTTTGTTTCCTTTCCCTCCCCCCCTCTTTTGGCAGAACAGGTTTACCGATACTTTTGCATTGATGATGATTATGGGTTTCCATGTATTGTTCATGGGTTTGTCATTTTTTGAAATTAATTCATTGCTCAATGACCAACTCAGAGTTTTTTCAGTAAAACAAGTAATAAAACTCAAAATGGGTAGTAAATAAGAATGTTGATCTTGGTAAGCAAGGTTGCTTTAAGCCTTTTAACTCTGAATTTGTTCTTTGGAAATTTGAAATATTTTTGCTGGTTATGTAGGGGATACTCTGAACCTATTCTCTATTTTACATGAGCTTTGATGTTAAACATTTATGTATTTTATGTTAAACTTATCTTTTTCTTAATATTAGTCACAACTTCAAATTTTGTTATATGAGTTTTGGGGGTGGTTTAGGTGTACTTTCTATAGTTTGCATGCTGGAGTTTATGGTCTATCTTTTTCAAATTGTGACAGTCACAATTTCAGATTTAGTTGTGACTACAGAACAATCACAACTAAATTATGAGACAATCACGGTTAAGTTGTGACTTGATTGAATGTTTTTGAAAAAATTGTACTACAATGTAGTATAAATAGAGGTCAAAGCAATATTTTTTATACAAAATAATTACTAGTGCAATTGGGGAAGGTATATCTTTCAACTTACCATGACAGTTACAACAAATTGTGAGACAATCACAGTTTAACTTGTGACTTGTGACTAAATTAATTTTTTTTTTTAAATTGTATTACAATATTGGATAAATAGAGGTCAAAGTAATACTTTTATTGAAATTATTATGTAGTGTAGTGGTAAGATGTATCTCTTTTTCTTGCATAAGAGGGGTTCGAATCCCTTCTATGCCAAGTTGTTGAACGGCGTTGGCCGGTGGTTGGCCAGACGGAGGTGGCCGGTGGTTAGTTGGAAATTTTTTTAATTTTTTTAATTGTAGTGGCATATGATGTAATTTTTATGAATTCTAATACCCTTTACTTTATTAGTTTGTTTGACTTTTCAACTAGTATGTAAACTAAAATGCTATTAAATTTTAGTACCTAAACTAAAAAATTATTAAAGTTTGGTATTTAAAGTCAATGGACCTTTTTTAAACCCATTATAAGAAGACTCTCGGTCTAAAGTCCTTTTCTATTTTGCAACAATTTATTTATTTATTTTAATATGGAATACATAGGTAGTTGGAGGTATAACTAAATAGATAATTTTGATAAAAAAAAAAGATAAATAATAATTAAATGGATAAATAGTTAAGTTGTGGAGTAGCGTCCAAAGAATAGGGAGAAGTTCTCAGTGTATGTGTCATTCTCTTTAATATGTTGATTATTTTACCATTTAATTCTTTACTAATAAAATTTGTTGATGTTGAAATTTTAGTTGAGCACCAGCATTTTTTGGTATTTAATTTAGTAGGCCTGTTTGTTTTATATATAATGATAAATAAATAAGTAGGATAAATGATATATATATTCATTACCCATGAAATATCAGGTTTTCCTTGGCCTAATCAAAGAAAGTAGATTTTTCATAACATATGCTTAAATTTGCTTCACTACATTACCAAACGCATAAACAAATCCCGTTTATGACTTGTTTCAACAGTCATCAGGATAAAAATAGATAATTAATAATCTTCGAAATAATACCATAATCAATCTAAATGGACTATTATTACACTCATCAAATTTATTTTCTAAATTTGTTCATCAAACGTGGACTCATTCTTATGTGAAAATGATCATATAAACACAATACACTTTTTAAAAAAATTTATAAGATTGTTTATCAAATTGATACATGATACATAAATAACAAGAACAACAATTGGATTATACATGATACATAAATAACGAGAACAATAATTGGATTATACACGCAATAAAAAAATAATAATTGGATTATACATTGCTTGCCAGCATCTCTGATCAATGTATACACCTGTTTACACCATATTTTGATTTTGGGTCGAGATCACGGCTAGGCCCATGTTTTGTATAAGTCAAAAACCCAACATATCAAGCTCAAGTCCAAGAGGAGCTGACAGATCCAGAAGCTTCCTAGCCAGTTTCGCTGAGTTATCCTTGGTGGACTAGGAGTTTTAAATTAGGAAAGTAGTAAGATGACTTTGGCATGAAGAAAAGAAAAACAAGGAGTCCTAGTTCGAATGGAAGAAGGATTTCCTGAAACATAGGGAGGTGATCACTATATAAGATGAACCAAGCATGAAGAAATCTCTCTCTCAACACATTCAACACAACTTCAGAATTCTCAAGATCTCAAGCATCTTGATTTCTCAAGCTTTTAGGCTCTTGTTTTTGTTTTTTAGCTCTGCTATGGTTTATTTTCCTTAGTATCAATCTTATTTAGGGTTTTACTATTTGATTTTTATATTTTTTGATCATGAGATTTGCTGTTAGAACCACAATTGTGACTCATTTTTGTGATAATCAAGTTATTCCTAAATTTTTCATAAAAGTCCATTACTTTTCTGTTCATCCAATTACTCAAAATACAATCACTCACCTATGAGTTCGAGAACACAGTCACCAAAACCTATGATTAAAGTCCTTGAGGATCAAGGAAGGAAGAACCTCGGCGAGTTTTTGTTCTTTACTTGCCATACAGTTGTTTGAGAAGAAGTTAGATAGGTCCGGCGCAAAACATCAAACACAAATCAATTCTGCAAATGGCTCTCGGTCGAAAGCAGTGGCACACCTGCATTTACATTCAAAAGACTGCACTGTTCTTATCAGAATTCTCGGCAATCTCGCCATGATTTTTAAGGGTAACAACACCTAAGTCTTGTCCACCAGTTGGATAATTCTTCAAGACACACAAATATATGTACTGCCTCTAATTTGTTAACGCTAGATGGAGGTGGAGAGAATAAACTGTCACGCCCTAATTTTGGGTCTTGAGCTAGTAGTAGCTGACGTACTCCCCAACCGATAGGAGTTTGATCGCCACCTCTGGTGCCTCAACCTCACACCGATTGAAAAGCACAAGCCTAATAGTTACTAATCTACCCTCAAAAGACGGGTAGGCAGAGTTATCTAGCAGAGCGTTCACTAAACAGGTAAGCCCTTCGAGTTGTGTGTTTCTATTCCTTTTATTAAAAATTAGGCCTGAGTGGATTATTAATTAATCAAGTATCAAATTACAGGATCTAGACACATTTGTCAACCAAAGTCAAAGGTGGTCAATCAATCAGTCAAAACCAACTGGGGTTGACCCATCACACCCCTGAACTAGTCTTGCAATATAAATTCTTGTATGTGTGGCATTACAACAAAAAATTAATGAGCCAATGAGCAAGTCCTGACAAAGTAATAAGAAAAGACAAACTACTCATTGTGACACTCACTCACTCATAAGGGAACTATTGGAACTCGAAAATTCAATAGTCGTCAAAGTATAGGCGGGGTCTCATCTGAAAGCACCTCAATAATCACTATGATATTGTCCCTGTATAGAAATCTGTGTAGGAGTGAGCATCACCAAACCACTGGATCTTTTGCTCGGCTCACTCTACTTAAAAGGCGTGACCAAGGGTTTAAATTCGATTTTTAGGGGTTCTGAAATTTTAACACACATTCGACCAAATTTCAGAATATTTTGACGAAATATTCGAAATTTCGAACACCCTAATAGACAAATTTTTTTGAATTTGAGAACAATTTCGTTCACTTACCCAGCTAACCCTCACATTCTCACCTGCACAGTCACACGCCTCTCTCGATCTCAAACTCGATCTGCAGCGCCGCTCTCTCTCATTTCTCCTTTGTCTTCTCCATGGCTTGCTGGACGCCTGGACTGGACTAGACTCATCTCTCTCTCTCTCTCTCTCTCTCTCTCTCTCTCTCTCTCTCTCTCTCTCTCTCTCTTTTCTCACCAGCGTTCTTTGTTTCTATTCTTTGACTTCTCTGTCTTCTCACAAACTCTGGCCACCTCGAAGCCTCCGGCCACCTCAAAGCCACTCCGACCTCTCTCTCTTAACCCCTGAAATCAGTTTGTAAGTAATGGATTTACTGTTAAATTTTTTTATCATCAAGATAAATTATCATCACTTATTATTTAAGATCAATATCATATTTTGGGTTTACATGTAAATTATATTGATCTTGGGTTGATTTGTATAAGATAAATTATATTGATCATGGGTTGATTTATATAAATTTGGAATTAATTGTATGATTTTAGGTTGATTTGATTTTTATAATTTGTATGATTTTGGGTTAATTTTGAATCTTTAATCGTATAATTTTAGAATTGATTGTATAATTTTAGGTTGATTTTGATTTGTATGATTTGTGTAATTTGTATGATATATAAATATTGATATGGAAGTTGAAATTGGTGATATGATATGGAATTGGAATTGGTATGATTTGTTAATAATTAATATGGAATTTGTATGATTTGTTAATAGTATCTAATATTTATCATGTATGAAATTGCCGAATTGGTAATTTAGAATTAGTGAAATTAATATGGAGTTGGTAATAAATAAATAAATAAATAAATATGAAATTAGTAATATAGAAATGGAATTGGTATATGAAATTACAAATTAGTAATATGGAATTGCCAATTAGTAATATCAATATGATATGAAATTACTAATTAGTAATAAGTTAATAACTAATATGATATTAATTTCTTGGTGATATACTAATATGATATTAATATGGAATTTAACTCTCTTGTTAATTGTTATTGTTATTGTGGTACTGTGTATGTCTTTTTGTTGTTAGGAATTTAGGATTCAATGGCCAGTGGAGGGTGATCACGTGATCCAGCTTGGGATCATGCCGATCCACTATCGGGTAGCAAACAAGGTTCAATATGCAAATATTGTGGCCTTGTAATGAAGGGTGCTGGAGTGACACGACTAAAATATCACCTTAGTGGTTTGGATCTTGGAAACAATGTGCAACGATGCAATAGTGTCCCACCAGAAGTGAAACAATTCATCATTGCAGGGATGCAACACAAACAACACCAAAAGAGCAAAAAAATGCAAAGGATGGAAGAGCTTAGGGAAGAGCTTCGAGGACAAGGTCAGATTGAGCTGAGTGATGATGATGAGGATGATGATGATGAGGATCATAATGATGATATGGGGCCTCAAGAGCGAAGAGAATTTCGAGCTACACTTCGAGCCTCTCGAGCAGCAAAATGGCAAAGGGAACACCTACATAAAGTCCTAAATATGGGACAAGGTTCTGGGTCTAGTAGTGGTGCACAGATGCAAAAATGATCAAGCATGTGGGAATCACGACCAACACCTCTAGTAGCACCAAGCTTGTACAAGGCAGCTCAAGCACGCCCGCCAAAAGAGTGTTAAAAATCTCTTTTCCGGAAGGACAATCAAAGATGGGATGCAACGCTTGATCAGCAAGTTCTTCATATATGAAAATGTTCCTCCTTCAAAAGCAGCATCTCATCATTTCAAAAATTTGGTGATAGGATGTCAACAGGCAGGAGTAGGAGTGGAACCTCCAACACCTTATCAAATACGCACCAGATTTTTGGACCAGGAGTTTCAAGAAATGCAAGAGCATGTTAACAAATTGAAGACCGATTGGGAAACTTATGGTTGCACAATCATGTGCGATGGTTGGACAGGTCCAACCAAACTGTCTATAATAAACTTCATAGCCTACTCAAAAGGGAAGTCGGTATTCCTTAAGTTCGTTGATTCTTCAGATTGCATAAAGGATTATAAATATATTTATGGGCTACTGAAGGATATAATGACGGAGGTTGGAGAGGAGAATGTTGTTCAAGTTGTGACCAACAATGGTTCCGCATTTGTCAAAGCAGGTAAGAAGTTAATTAACAAATACAATGTGTACTGGACATCGTGTGTAGCACATTACATTGATCTAATGTTTAAAGAGATGAGGAAGAAAGAGCAGGTTGCTAATGTGATTAAAAAAGCCAGAATGATCACGAATTATATTTACAACCATAACTGGTTGTTGGCAAAGATGCACGAGATCACGAAGGGAGATATTGTTCGTCCTGGTGCCACCCGATTTGCTACAAACTATATTGCATTGGAGAGTTTGTATGGTAAGATGATGAGGTTGAAGCAATTGTTCACCAGTGATGATTGGGGTCGTAGCAATTTCCGGCGTTCAGATGTATAATTTTTTATCACTCTTTTTGGCAACAGGTGCATAAGGTGTGCGGTCAGTTTGAACCTCTCTACGTAGTTTTACGTATTGTCGATACAGAAGTGTATCCTACAATGAGATCAATTTATGAGTTGATGCGTGTCGTGAAGGAAGACCTAGGAAAAAACAGGGTGCACGGTGGGATAAAAATCATCAATGATCGATGGTTTAAAATATTACAACACGATTTGCATGCAGCAGGTAATCCAATAATTTATTTATTATTTTGGTTTCGCAATTTTTTTAATTGATTTAGCTTTCAATTAATGTACTAAATTACTAATTATGTATTTCTATATTTACTTGATGCATGATTGCAGCCTATTATTTGAATTCTCGCTATCAATATAGATCTGGCGTTGAAAATGATGGTGAACTTATTTGGGTTGTGCACAACTTATTCTCCAAATTGGATCCCTATTCACCAGAAGTTGGCCAATTTGGAAATGAGGTAAAAATAATTTGTCATAAGGCCCATAAGAATCCTTACGAAAAATATTAATACTTTTATAGAATTTGATTGTCTTAAATTATATATTTGGTTGATATTGTATAATTTGTATTGTATTTGTATCTAGTTAACATATTTTAAAGATGTCCGGAAAATGTTCGGAGAGCGAGCTGCAAAGGCCGCTAGATCACGAATGTCTCCTAGTGAGTATACATCGTACTTGTATAAGTTAGATTAACTTAATTATTTATTTTTATAGTTACACTTACACAAACAAATTTTTCATTTCAGGTGAATGGTGGGTCATGTATGGGAGTGATGCGCCTACTGTGAGAAAGTTAGCCATCAAAGTTTTATTACAAATGGCGTCATCATCAGCTTGTGAAAGAAAATAGAGCACTTTCGCACTCATACACACCAAACAACGAAACAGGCTCTCATATAGTAGGTTAGAAAAGATGATGTATTGCTACTAAAACATGAGGCTTGCACTTCGAGACAAGAAAACAAAAGAGGATCGCGTTGATGAATATGATCCGTTGGATATATAGGATGCTGCTATAGGGGATGATGATGTGGAGGGAAACCAGTTTTATCAGTGGATTAGGCCCCTGCATTTAGATGATGATGCAGACAATCCAGATCCTAATATTGCAGCTCAAGCACACCAGGAAAGTATCAATGTGGATAGAGTTCTAAATGATGAGGTAAGCTCTACTGAAAGTTTTGATGAACTTATGCAACCAAGGTCGACACATCGTAATGAGCCAGTTCCCACTAATCCTTCTCGATCAGGCAACTTTGACACAAGATCAGGCACTCCTACCAACAGTGGAGGTAGAGGTAGTGGTAATGGTAGAGGTAGTGGTGGTGGTGGTGGTGGTGGAAATAAAGATTGCACTATACATTCTCAAGAGTATATGAGCCCATTTTCTGTCGAAACAAACTACACACATGCAACACAAGATGAGGATCATGGGAGTAGGCGTGCCGGACCAAGAATTGGTGCCATAGGAAAATGCTATAGTCGGTCCTGAGAGTTTGACACAAGAAGAAGAAGATTCATTATCCACCACTTTTAGCTCTATAGGGGTAGAAAGTGACAATTACAATTATGGACAAAACCCTCCAATATTCTACTCACCACATCTGCCTTACTCGGTTGAGTCTGATAGTAACTCTCCCCGACTCACCTCTCTCCTCTCACCTCGATCTCCCCTGCCGCCGCCACCCCCCAAAACCCAGCCCCTCTCACCTTTCTCATCTCTCTCATCTCTCTGCATTTCTCTCTCTGCCTCTAGCAACCACCGCCCCCAGCATGAGAAAAAATTTGTATCGTCAGTTCAAATAACAACTATAGATGGTGTGCTATGTATGATGGGAGATAAAAGTCCAGAGTAAAAGAGGCAGAGAATTCTGCAGCTTCCTTCATGATCCGAGCTTTGCAAGAATCTGATAATATACGAGACACCCATAGGCATGAAACACAACAATTTCCCATAATCTAGAAATTTTTTTTTACGAGTTTGATGAGTTTGAAACTTTAAGACTCTGCCCTTTCAGTTTTGAGAGTGAGAGAGTACTTTAAGGCCTTCCACAGCAGTGAGGGTGAGTTTGAGAGTGAGAGTGTATGAGAGTTAAGAGAAGCTCTAAAATGATCTACAGTGGGCCGGAGGGATGAGATTGAGAGTGAGTGAGAGTTAGAGTTGAGGGTGAGATGAAAAAAAGTTGAGAGCTTCAATTGCGTGGGCCCTACCACGTGGGAGGAAATTAGAAACCAAAAACATGAAACTTGGAAAAGACACAGCAGTCCTTTATTCAAAACTGAACTCATGTGCTGGCATGGAGGAATTGTGAGAAAAGATGAGGGCATAATTGTACAATCTGTGTGAGAGAAAAAGTGGCAGACCAGCCACTGTTGCACGCCAGGCTTGTCGGCTACTCACCTCCATTCGCGCTTGTGAGTCACGGACGTCTAGGATTGTTTCTAGCTTTCATCTTAACGGTCAATATTAATTGACCGGTACAAATTTATATACATATTTTTTTTTCAGGCAGTGACACGTGGCTGTATCTGGGCTTTCCATTTCATATATCCGTTGGAGATCAACGGTCCACATTAATTGACCGCTATAAATATATTAAAAAATACATAAAAATTTAGAAAAAATATTTAAAAATTCACAAAAACCAATTGTAAATTTAAAAATATTTAATTTAGGTAATAAAATTATAAATCCAAATATAGTCAATATTGACCTTATATTAAAGATCTCTTAAAAATAAAACCAATAGTATAATTTTTATAAATATTTAAGTTATAAATTATAACTTAACTATAACTTAATCTAATTTAGACTTAATTTAATTAGGTACAACTGCATTACTTTCAGCTCTCACTTTCAGCATCACTGCAGCTTCAGCATATATCACTCTCACTCTCAGGACAAAAAATCACTTTTCAGGCCACAAAATCACTTTTCAGGCCATGTTTTACTCTCACTCTCACTCTCACCACTGTGGATGGTCTAAGCAACTGGAACCAGTGGGGGTAAGATAGCTCCTAGTAAGTTGTAACTTTGTAAGGGAAGGTTGCTCATCGTAACCTTGTGAGGAAATAAAGAAAGAAAGATGAAGCTCCTTGTAACATTAGATGTAAATCATGTAACAGAATAATAGTCTTGCAAGAACAGCCATGGATTATAGCTAGGAAGTTGTTGTGTTTCGTGCACACGGGTGCTTAGGATTTGAATCTGATTGTATGGAATAATAATTGCATATTTGTATAAGTTTGTCTTTGATTCTTGTATCAAAAAAAAAAAAAAAAAAGATTCTTGTATCCAATTAGTCTCATTTCTTCTTTTCTTTGTGTTTGTCTTTACCCGAAATTGGAAATCCAAAATGGCCATTGAATAAGAACCAATATTCAACTAGTTGATTATGTGCTATCTAATTCCCTTTTAAAGTGTTGCGGGAAGCTACTTATAATAAATGGTTATTGACATTGAGAAAAGAACAGAATTCTAGCAAGTACTACAAGGGTTCTTCAATTTAAAGGAGTGGAGCGTCCAAGAAGTTTCATGGCTTCAACAAGCTTTTCCCTGAACCTTACCAAGTTAACCTTTAGATTCTGCCCATCAACATACACAGCCCGATAGCCCTTTGCGAATATAGACATAGGATCAGTAATGACCAGGTTATCTGGACCATAGTCATCAATGAGTGAACTCTCCTCTGGTTTTATCTTGTACTCCAAGTACTACAACACCATTTCACTCACTGTTCCACCATAATAGGCACCTGAAGGCCATTATGGTGGACCACCAAGAGAGATGCGAGAGATGAGAGAGGTGAGAGGGGCTGGGTTTTGGGGGGTGGCAGCAGCAGGAGAGATCGAGAGAGATGAGAAAGGCGAGAGGACAGAGGTGAGTTGGGGAGAGAGAGAGGAGAAAAAGAGAATGTGTGAGAGAGAGTTTTGTATAAAAAAATAAAAAATAATTAAATATACAATATGTTAACTTATAGTTAATTTTTTAAATAAATGTCATGATTTGAGAAGAGAGGTGAGCATATTATCTAGGTAGTTAAAGGAGGTCACTCTCTTTCTTTTATACAATTTTCTATTCAAGAGAAAGAACCTACAATCTGACGCAACGAAAGATGGAACGAAAGTTCGTTCTGGTCCCCGACACTAGGCTTTCAAAAATATCATTGTCACGCGTCCCACATAACAATATAATAAAGTAAAATAAACCAATCAAACATCTCCTCGGATTAAAAGAAAAAACAATTAAAAATTAAAAACCAATCACATCTCTGTTCTCTCCAAAGGCTTTCCTTGTTATCAGGTAGCAGTGGCAATCTATGTTGTTAATTTCTGTGCGTGCAAAATGGGCAGAATCGCTTTGCTTGCATCAGATTTTATAATCTCATTCATGTGGGTATTGTCAGGGGTCCTAATTAAGATCTTTGTGTACAAGATTGTTGGGTCGAGTCATGAACCCAGTTTTGAGATTATCAAGTCCTCTCTTTCAATTATAAGCATGTTTTTCTTTGCATTCTTGGCTAAGATTACCAATGGTGGCGCTTACAATCCTCTCACCGTTTTCTCGGATGCAATCACTGGCAATTTGAGCCGTTTCCTTTTCACTGTTGCTGCCAGAATCCCTGCTCAGGTAAACCGCTTTTCATGGATAGTGAAATGGGTTTGCCTTATATGGTTGTTTGGTTGCCTAGATAGAATAATTCAGGAAAAAAAAAATTCAGAATGCTGGAATCTTGGGTTTAATCTTTGTTAATGCAGGGTTGACTTTTACATTTTGAATTGCTGAATCTCAGTTGGTTCTAAACAGTTTTAAATCTAATTTTCCAATACTTTTCTATTTTTTGAGTTTGTTTTTGTATTATATTTTTATTTTTATTTTTTCATTTGGGTAGTTGAAATCTGAATTGGGTTTGAATGGTTTTGTATCATATTTTGGTTTCCGAGTTTCCGTGCTACAGGCACAAAATCTTGTTTGAATTTGTATTATATACCCTTTTTTTTGAATTGCATGCTTTTCTTTAGAGAAAATATTGGCTTTCTTTTAGTTTTTGTTTGTACCAGACCAAAAAAAATTAGTTGTTGTTTGTATTCTCATTGACTGATTTAATAGAACAGAAATTACACATCTTCAAACAAATTTATTAATTGAAGAGTTTCTCTTTTCCCGTGTGGGAATACTGAGTTATGTGGCTTTGCGGTTGATTGTGGAAACAACTTGCAAAACCTCAATGCATTCACATCTGTAGAATGTTTATAATTTAGATGATTATTATTTAGAAATCATAATTAGGCTGTTCGATCCAACTGGAGGAAAAGTATGCATAATAAGGGTGAGAGTCAGCAGTTATGCATGAAAACTAAAGCTCATCATTCAAGACATGGCTTAGAAGATAAGACTTGACCTGAGCTTAATTGGAGTAAAGATCTATTTTGGATGGAGTTCTATACCAATTGTAATCCAAAGTAAATTGGAAATTAGTTTTTTCTAGTACTTTTTACTAGTCCTTTTTATGTCAGAAAATATGGGGTGTCCTCATTTCCTCTCCTCAAGTTTAATGTTATGTGATCCTGATGTGAATCCCTTAACTTTGAAGGTTTTCATACTAAGTTCTTGGAGCAAACTATCCACGGGTGACACTAATAGGACTTGAGGTTGATTTAGGTTGATTATTAGGCATTAACTTAATGACTCATTAGTAGGCATTGAGGCAACTCTTCCTTGAAAGACAACAAGGATTTAGAAGCCCAAGAGAGAATCATCCTCAAGGCAACGCATTCGTTCAGAATCCCATGTAGTCTGTGCTAGGTACCAACCACCCCAAATAAATATGTCAACCCATTAATGTGAGGATACAGTGTGCAGACAAGTATATTGAATCCTATCATGACTCCCTCATGGGTTTAGAACACGTGATCCCTTTGGTCAGAGGATCATATTTTGAAGGATACCTACACCAATTAGGATTTCTCTTGTGATTTTGCTAAGCTTCTTTGAAGCTCTCAAAGTCTCATACTTTCAGGGGTCCTTGAAAGACACCACCACGGTATTCTCCTAGCCATGATAGCCACTCTTCTCTTCTGCAGAGACACTGCTGTCAAGATCTGTTGTGGTGATTTTGAACCACCACAATTAGCTCTGCCACAGACAAAGACCTGCTAGATTCCTGGACTCACGTTCTATGGTTAGATTTCATGCACTCTTGGTGTTAGCTTTGACTGAATATACCAGTTGGACTAAATGTTACTGCATGTGCCTATGAATCATGATAAGGCTGTTTTCTTTTTTTCCCCCAGTTTTTTCAACAGATATGTTGGGGTAAGTGAAGAATAACTTTGCTGAAAACTATAGGCCTTTCAGTTTCTTTGATATTATCAGTCTTGGGAGGCACTTGAAAAGATTTAGCTGTTCCAAATTTTACGGTGACAACCACTTAATTTCTGCCATATGTCATTTATCTTCTTTTATCTCTACAGGTTATTGGCTCTATTGCTGGGGTTAGGCTCATAATTGAGATCTTTCCTGAAATAGGTCTTGGGCCACGTTTGAATGTTGACATCCATCGAGGTGCGCTTACAGAAGGATTTCTGACCTTTGCAATCGTTACTATCTCACTTGGGCTTTCCAGAAAAATCCCTGGGAGTTTCTTCATGAAGACTTGGATCTCAAGTGTTTCTAAGTTGACTCTTCATATTCTTGGCTCTGACCTGACTGGTGGATGTATGAACCCAGCCTCTGTAAGTACCTACACACAGATTGATGACTAGAAATCTATAAATTTCTTTGTTTTTTTAGCTGCTAAGAGTAAGATAACCTTATTGTCTTGTGTAGGTGATGGGATGGGCTTATGCTCGTGGGGACCATATAACCAAGGAGCATGTACTTGTTTACTGGCTTGCCCCAATAGAGGCGACTCTACTGGCAGTATGGACATTTGGGTTGCTAGTTCATCCACTAAAGGAGGACAAGGTAGACAAGAAATCTAAATCAGAATGAAGAAACACTGCATTTGTGTCCCATATGTCAAATGAATTATCCAAGAGTTCTAACCTGTTAGCATATGAGAAGGTCTACTGTATATGACATCAATTGGGACCTTGAATTTGTAGTTCCTGTTGACCCTACTCTCTCTCAACCTATAGATTGTATGGATGGCTGAGATTAGACTTCACATTTGAAAAAAAAAGATTGGCCAGTTTAAAGAATTTAGCCTATGAAATGTTAAATGTTAAAATGTATAAATTTAATTATTTCAAAAAGTATACCATTGTGAATATTTTAAGGGAGACTTAGAGTACGGTTCATTTTATGAGTCTTTTTTAAACTAAAACCGGTAATGATTTAGGGTTTTTAATTAAGTCATTTTATTTTTCTTCTTTGACGATCTGCCCAAAATCTCGGAGTTAAAACCTAACATAAAGTTTCTACAAAACTCACTTTACATCCTAGGAGGGAAAATATTCTTTAAATAGGGGGAAATATATTTCAAATCGGGGAATGACTTTATTATGAATTAAAAAAATTTTCTTATAAATTTTAAATCACCTCCGGCCTTTATTTAAAAACTATTTTTCTAAAAAATGTAAGCCTAATTATCTCATATTTTAATGAGATTTTTAAAAAGTTCCGTTAATTTTAGGTACTAAATTATAATATTTTTTCATTTTAACTACCAAAACATTTATGTTATTTTACTTTAGGTACTAATTTTAAAAAAACATGGTTATATCGAGTTGTGACTGTCTAACAGTCATAACTTTTTAATTGATTTGTTATTTTTTTAATATTTGCAAGGCTTAAACTTTAATGTTTAGTTTTTGAATTATATGATTTTATTCCCCAAGCCTAAATAAAAAATATTAAACTCTTAAAAATTTTGAATTTTTATAAATTTAAAATAGTCACAGTTCAATCACAACTGTGACTGTTCGACAGTCACAACTATATAACAAATTGATTTGTGATCTAATCCAAAATGTCTTACTCTAGGTTAGTACCTAAATTAAAAAAAATTAGTGTCTTTCTGCTTTACTGAAAAACTTTTAATATTTGGTATTTAATCCTAATTTTCTATTTTTAAAATGAGACTAATATTTAATATATTTAAATAAGTTTATTTTTATACTAAAATTAAAAAAATTTCTTTCATTTCATTAATTTTTCTTTCTCCTAATTATTTTTCTACATGTTTGGTTTGATAAAAACAATAAATTTCATAAATTAGAAGTTTGGAAGTACAACATCGCTTAAACATGGATAATCTGTTTGAGGTGAGATTAAAAGTCACGAGAATGATACAGGTTTCCTTCGAGCTCATCATTATTGGAAAAGAAGGTTGGTTCTATCTTCTATGTTAGAGTTCGACCTCTCTCAAGAGCAAAAAGACCTCTCTTGCTCAAAACTTGTATCACCATATTTTCCAATAAAGACCTTGGGGTTCGACCTACACTAATTACATCCAATAAAGGAACATATATCCCCAAGGTCTTTTATATATGGTGCTTTAGTTAAAGAAAATAGGTTTAAACACTTGGACCCAAACGAATTTGGGGCCCAACTGGAGTCCCTTAACATAACAACAAGAAAAAAGACCAGGCAAGATCAATCTAAGGCAACTTCTGTACTAAGCGTTGGAGAGGGTGATGAAGAGCAAGAGGAGGGACAAGGAGTCGTGGGAAACCTTGATGAAGGGTTGCATGCAGATGGAATAGAACTGAGTTGTGGGCAGCAAAAGAGCCATAGCGAGCCGAAGGATTGTCCAAGAGGAAGTGAGTAAGTAAATCTTGAGAAGAATATAGATGGAGGCAAGCTAATAAGTGAAGAACATTAAATTTTTGAGCAAATCTCAATAAATCTGGAGAGGAAAAATGAAATTGTATTCCAGAAAGTTATTCTCAATTTACATCTCTATCACTATATATAACCTACTGTGCAATATACACAGACAAAAGAATCAAACCAGATCCTACAGTCAAGCTATACATAAAAGGAAATTGATTTACAATTATGTGATTGAGGCAAGACTTTCTTTGGTTTAGTTGACTTCCTAACACTCCCCCTCAAGTTGGAGAGTGAATATTAAGAACGCCCAACTTGCTTAACATAGATGAAAAAACTTCTTTTCCTAGTGCCTTTGTGAAGACATCTGCCACTTAATGCAATGAAGGTACAAATCTAGTGGTTACAGAACCATCTTGAATTTTGTCTCTAACAAAGTGACAGTTAGAGTTCACAACAGGATTTACTGCAATGTTTAATGCAACTTGATTATCACAGCGCAAAGTTGCTAAACTAAAATTTGTAATTTGTAATTTGTAAATCTCGAAACAAATATCGCAACCACAAAAGTTCACAACAAGTTGCTGCCATTGCATGATATTCTGCCTCTGTAGATGACAAAGAAATTGTTCTCTGTCTTTTTGTTGTCCATGAAATCAAAGAGTCACCAAGAAACACACAGTACCCTGTAGTTGATCTTCGAGTTGTTGGGCAACCAGCCCAATCAAAGTCACAATATGCCTTCAATGTCAGGGATTTCTGTGATGAAAACAAAAGACCTTGACCTGGAGTACTTTTCAAATATTGCAAGATCCGCAAGGCTGCATCTAGATGAGGCTTTCTTGGCTCTTGCATGAACCTGCTAAGTATATGCATAGAATACATAATATCAGGTCTTGTGATTGTTAGATAGATAAGACGTCACACTAATCTTCTATATCTAGACGGATCATGCAATAAATTAATCTCCTACATCAAATGAGAGTTTCAAATTCTGCTCCATAGGAAAAGCAGCTGGCCGACAACCCAATTGACTCATATCTTTGAGTATGTCCAATGTATACTTCCTCTGTGAAATAAAAACACCCTTTTTGGACCGTGACACTTCTATTCCTAAGAAGTATTTTAAGTCACCAAGATCCTTGAGTCGAAAACAGGTGTTGAGAACGTGCTTGAGGTTCACAATGGCAGTGGTATCATTTCCTATAATGAGGATATCATAAACATAAATTAAAAAAGCGGTAAAAGACTTGCCATTTGTTCTTGTGAAAAGAAAGTAATATGCTTTTGAATGAGTGTAACTCGCATTGATGAGTGTGCATTTTGCATCACTTTATGATACTAATTCCCTAACCCAAAGTGTTAGAACTCAATATTTTGTGTTTGTTGTCTTTTTTTTTTTTTTAGGTCAAATGAAGCATAAATAGGAAAATGGAACAAATAGAGCCGTTTTGGGACATTTCGTGGTCAAATTAGGAAAAAAGGTCAATTCTTAGTCAAACCAGAAAAAAAGCATGAATCCTAGTCAAATGAGGATTCCTAGTCACACGAGGAAACATCAAGCCCATAACCATCATTATCAAGCCAAAAATGAGAAATCCTAATTGGAGCAAGAATTCCTAGTTGAATTAGGAAACCTAACCCTAGTAGGGAAAAAAGTCCTAATGAGACTAGGAGACACTAGAGGCAATATGGTCATTATGAGAAGTCAAAATGGACAAGGAATCCTACATCTACAAGGAATCCTAGTAGGACTAGGAAATGTTGGTCAAAGTCAACTCAATCAAATCAAGGTTCCAGAAGCTTCTAGAAGGTATTGGACATCCATGGAATCAAATGGGGTGAAGAAATGAATTTGAATCCAAGGGAAAATGAGGGGCGAAATTGGAAGTCAAAGTCAATGGTCAAGGGTCAACTATGACATGTCATGAAGTCAAATGGGTCATGGGCCAGTGTTAATGTCGAAGTCAAAAGGTGGCAGTCATGCATGCGTGCGCAAGCTTGTAATCCATGCGCCAACCCTAGCAGCCCAAGAAGCCCAATGCGCCAAGTCCATACATGCAGCCCATGCACATGTGTAAGTGAAACCCTAAGGGCCTATGCATAAGTCACTTAAGCCCAATGAGCCAAGCTATGTCGCATAGCCCAAGGATGAGAAACCCTAAGCCTTGTCGCCTCATAAGGATTTCTCCCTCACCTTTATAAATACATTATATTCTCTCATAATTCAAGGATCCCATCATTCATTCAGATTTTCAGAGAGAGAGAGAGAGGCCGAAAGTTAGAGAGAGAGAGATCAGAGGGAGTGGCGTGACAAGCAAGAGAGAGAGGGAACCCTTTGCCGCAAGCCCTAGCTCACCCTAGCCGTGAGTCCACCTTCTTGTGTGAGGTCTCCTTCTTCTCCTCTTCTTGCCGCAGCCCCCTTGTGATGTTTTCTTTGGTTTTCAATTTTCTTTTCTTTTGGAATTCTTATTTCTTTTAGTGGGCTGGGTCCACTAACTATTGGTATAACTCTTATGCTAGTGATATATGTGCACCAGCTATTGAACTCAAGATCTATTAGTCTCACTCTTTCTGGCCCAGTGTAGCTATATTGATGTCAATATATTGGTTTGACTCTCACTCTCACAGGGATGGTGAGGAAGGCCTTAGATGGGGTGTTTTAGATGGGTTAGGTTAAACAAGGAAGAGGCAAGACACTCTCTTGTCCCATTCAATAACCCATTTAAAAACACTATGTTCTCTCTCTTTCACACACTAGCAAGTTTCCAGGAGGGAGAGTGGTGCAGCTCAGCCACGCTCCCTCATGCCCCTTCTCTATTTCCTTTATTTTTTCCACCCGAAATGGGTGTTCCTTTCCTAAGCCATGTCTCAGCTTCTCTCCCTTCAATAGGAGCTCATCTCCTTTCCATAGGAGCTATTTTTCCCTTTCCCTTTTCTCTTTTATCTCCTAATCCTTTCTCTTGCAACCCTCTTTTTGAAACTCTAGATCTGCATACCTCCACCTTCATTTCCCTTTCTCTTCTTCCATACTTCCCCTCCATAATCCCTGTTTCTTTCATCCTACTTGGGACCACTCCTAAAACCCCAAATTTGAACTTACTTTCCTCTTGCCTAACTGGCCATGTGCCGTCTCTGTGGGTGCAGCGTTTTGTTCGTGGTTGTGGTTGCTCCTCCTTTATTTGTTAGCTCTGCCTACCCCTCTCTTTCTGAGTTGGGCCTCTGGTAGTGTGGACTACTGTTTTGTATTTGGGCTTTTTTTGGCTGTGTTTTCCTGGCTGGGACCAAAAAAAAAAAAAGGAAGAGGCCTAAGAGAAAATTGAAAATGGAGAAGGTGATGTGTTAAGGAAGTTGTAGTTGTAATTGTAATTTTTTCTTAGTTCAAATTAGGAGCTAATTCTTTCTCATTAGTCTCTAATCTTCCCTTACTGTAACTTTTTTTTTGTTCATTCTCTTCGGGTTTACTCCATGACTTTTCCAATCTAGTTATCTCCTAATTCTTCACTCAATGGCTTTTTCAATCTTACTTGCCAGCCTCCCCAAAAGATTCAATTTTCTCATCATCCAATCTACCACCGACCGCACCACCATTGGTTGGATTGGTTCGAGCGTCAGTCGATTTGTTGGTTTCATCAGGCAATTGTTGGGTTAGACTGTTCCAATTGAGAAGATGCATATCTTGAAGACGGCGAAGTAAATCTAATCACCGATGACTCTGATCTTGACAATAGGGGGACAGATCTTGAAGGCGGCGTCACAGATCTAAACACCGAAGACTCAGATCTTGACAACGAAGGCACAAATCTTAAAGGCAGCGATGCATACTGATGTTTGGCTCATATTTTGACATCGGCAGAAAAATCGATCGAAATGGAAATAAAAGGATCAACATTGGCTGGATAACCATTTGGTTATCCAGAAAGATGCAATGGCCTTGCCTCTGGTCAAAAATCAAATGCTTGGCAGGTATAGAAGTCAACCGATTTCAAGTAAAAGTCAGCCAACTTTTCTTAAATGAGCGCGACCAACTTTTACTTGAATGGAGTCAATTAGCTTTATTGTAATAAATTCGACCGAATTTGCACAAATGAGTCCGGTTAACTTTGCTTAAATAAGGGTGGCCGGGTTGGTGATTTTTGAATGTTGAATTAGTGTCGCCCAACTAAATTAACCCGATCAATTTTGTTGGACCAACGTTTTCTTATTTTGATCGGCCAACTATGCCTAAATGGTGTCGACCAAATTTTTAGGCCGAAATGCTATCTTATTAAAAAGCGGTCGGATTTTGAGTTTTCGTACTTGGGTTAAATTTTTGGCCGGATTGGTATTTTTTTGCTGGATTGGTATTTTTTGGCTTTGTTCTAATTGTGATAAATGGAGTCGATCGATTCTTGTAAGATTTATGCCGACTGAATTTGGTGCTAGCCTAATTTGAACTAATAAGGCAAGGGGGGCTGAGTTAGAGTGATTGGGGTCGGCCGAATTTTAAGTAATAAGGCTGTGCTAATCTTACATTGGTGTCGGCCTAAATTGGGGCTATTTGAGTAAGCAGGCCCGCCCTAATAAGCAAATTTAAAGGGAAAGTTAGTCGAAGTTCAATCGAAATTTAAAAGGAGGTTGGATATGCTTAGTGAGCAACCTATTTATGTCAATCGAATTAAAATCTATTTCAATCGACTTTGCTCAAAAAGGAGTTAATCGACTTGGTTAAAATTTATTTCGATCGATTTTGCTCAAAAAGGAGTCGATCGACTTGGTTAAAATTTATTCTTATCGACTTGAGGAAGAGTAATGTTGCTTGACTTCATTTCAACCAACTTGGTAAAAGATCCATTCCGATCGAAATTACTTCAATCGACGTTAAATAATTACGATCGACTTTGCTAACAATGAAATCGATCGACTTTATTCCAGTCAATTTTATTTGAGGTATTATCGGCCGACCTCATTGAATTTATTTCCATTGACTTCGTAATTTCGATAAGATTGATTTAAACTCCTCCCGATCAACTTTGCTTGAATAAATTTGGATCGACTTGTCGATCAGAATAGTTATCAAAGTAGAGGGAGTCGGCCCAATTTAATTGTTGAGGCCGCGTTGCTAATTATAAGTGAGGGAAATAATTCAGGTCTAACTTGAGGCTGGATTTTATATCTTTAAATCATGAAATCAGCTCAATCAAGGATAAAAGGGACCAAGCTATTTTATTATTATATAATTATGGTTATTATTGTACAAGGAAAATGAAAGAAGTAATTCCGGTCTAATTTGAGGTAGGGTCATTCCCTTTTATTTTTAATTAAGAAATGGGCCATAATATTCTCCAAGCTTTGGGTCAGATTTTATTAATTAAGTTCAAAGTCCATCAATTCCGATCAAGCCCAAAGTTTCTTGATGTAATTTATTTAGCCAACAATGGCTCAGCCTAAGTGACACAAGGTTTTCAATTCGGCACCAAGTCTCACTGGAGCTAGGATTTCGCCTGAGGATCGTGATCCAAATTTGAGTTGAGGCCTTTACCAGAGGGAAATTTAGAAATTAAATACAAGATCGATTCAAGTCTTATTAAGTGAAGAATTCGGAAAGTCTTGGAGACTAAATATCCCGAGTGAATCAAGAAGCCAGGTATGTAAGTCAAGAGTCCAAGTTTGGAAAGGATTCTGATCAGTCTTCCATGCCCAAGATCACGTGGTTAACAAGGAATAATCAACCAAGAATCCGGTCGAATCAGGAATTCAAGAGAGTTTGAATCCCATCCAGAGTCTGAAGGAAATTTTGGGCCAAGTAATGGCCCATTGCCTAGGATTGTATTGTAAGTGTAAACTTTGTAATTGGCAATTTTCTTAAGACAAAAACCATCAAGTTGTAAGTATTAGCTTTGGTTTGTTAAGTAAGTCAAAGTTTGGTCATGATTGTTGGATTGAAGAGAAGGTTGATTCTCAAGTCAAAAATCTGAAGTGGTTCTAAAAAGGTAAGTATCGATGTTCAATTCCTCTTAGGTTTGAGGTAATATGACTTAGAGACCTTGCATGCATTCTAGGTAGTTAGAGTTATATTCATATACATTTAAATGTTTTCGGGATTGAAAATGATGTTTAAAAATGTGTTAAAATGTGTTTTGGTCGAGGAGGATCGATCCTACACAAGTTAAAAATCTTCTGAAAAAATTTTGTCCCAAAGGATTAATCCTATGAATAGTGAGGATCAATCCTCCAGTAGCTTTGTTCTTGTAGGATCAGTCCTATGAATAGAGAAGATCGATCCAACCGTGCGAAATTTTCCAGATTCACATAGGATCGATCCCACATGTTTTTAAATGTTTTCTAAGGTTTTTAATCCTGATTTTTCAAGGTTTATTCTAATCCTTTCCTATATGGTTTATGACTTATTTCCTAAGTTATTAAGGGTTTGATTTTTATAAATAACTTGTTCCATCATAAGTCTAAATGGCTTATACATATATTATACACTTTTGAGAGATTGTGCATTCTAGGATTTTGTGTGAAATTTATTATATGAACATTTTTAGTGCATAAACACTTAATCATATAGGATAGTTCATCGTGCATAAGCATAGATAGTTTGAATAGATTGTTCCTTGTCAATCTATTCAAGCTATCGACTTCATTCATCCATCCTACATCATTAGTTGAACTCGAGCGTCAAGGTTGAAGCCGGGTTCGTGAGCTCTTGTCTTCAGGGTGTTGGCAAGAAGGTCTCCCTACAATTCTTGTGATCGAAGAGTTATAGGTAGCATGAGGTCAGTTTACTTTCTAGAAGGAGTCTAGTTAGAGTTTGGATCGAGTCACTGAATGTATCTTTTCAGGTTATCATAGTGGATTGTTTATCTTGACTAGGTTCCACGGTTTTTACTCAGTAGAGGGTTTTCTACGTCAACAAATCTATGTGTTCTTTGTGATTGTTTGTGATTGCTTTGTTTTGTTGATTAGTTCATATAGTTTTTAATCCGTTGTTTAATTAATCAACTTAGTAAAATTAAAATTGGGTAAATTTTTGATAAAGCCTATTCACCCCCCTCTATGCTTGTTTAGTGTTCTAACTAGTGAATTTCATGTATCCTAACCCCTATAAATAGATGCATTCAAGAAAGAAGAACGACACACACTCAGACGCTTAACATCACACAAACACTCAAACACCATGTCTACCTATCTTATTTTTCCATAATCTTAGTTCTAGTTTTCGCTCTACTAAGCCTTTGCAAGGTCTTAGTATCAATTTAGTTTTTTTGTCCGTTTACTTTCAAGTACTCTACTTTTTGTTCTTGCTTTTCAATTCAATTTGAATACAAGTTAACTTTATATTTTCCGCACTTTACTTTCAAGTTCCTTTACTTTAGTTCTTGTTCTTCAATTCCATTAATTTATGCACTTTACTTTCCTACAATTTTGCACTTGCTCTCAATTCGATCCATAATTCTTAATTAGTCATTAAGAGCCTTGTCCCTAAGGCTTGAAAACAGTCGAGAGCGGTTCGTAGCTTGCACAATTGTTTGATAGAATCATTTTAGGCGCAATAACTCAATCTAATCACAATTTCATTATGATCAAGTCAAAACTTGTGTTGACGGTGGCACGCCTCGCACTTACACACAAACTGACCAAAGTTTCGCTTCCAGCCAACTTTAGCCAAAAGCAAGTGAACAAACTAAATAAGAGAAGTTCTAGAGCGACGAGGAGGAGATAAAGATAAGAGGATAAAGATAAGGAGATGAAAAGAAGGTTTGAAGGAGGAGGATGGCGTAGAGTCGTCGGCGGTGTCCTAGTGTTATGATAAACTCATAGTATGGTTTAGGGCTGGGTCGGTGTTAGTAACCGAACCGAGGGGCCACGAACAACCACCGACGAAATGGCCAACTTCGCAATCGTTGCCGCTACCGCATGGTCAGTTACCGACGACTTTAGAAGTGGTAATTTTCGGTCAATGTGGTCAGTGACCGAACGCTAGAACTCCATTTCTTCCAAAACTCCATTTCTTCCGTCACACCAACAATCCAAGATTGCTGCCGCCTTTGCCTGCAAATTCATCTACCCGAAGAAGAAGTTGCAAAAGAAGAAGAAGAAGAATTTGCAGAAGAAGAAGAGGAATTTGCAAAAGAGAAGAAGAATTTGCAAAGGAAGAAGAAGAAGAGTTTGTAGAAGAAGAAGGTGTCGGTCGGTGTCGACAAACCGACAATTCAGACTTTTCATGCCGCCACCGCCTACCGGCACCATCGGATTGGTTGGCCAACTGACGCAGACTCATCGATCAAGCATCGGCCGACATTTTTACGATTTTAATTGTTCAGTGGCGGTTGCAGTTTTTCGGCATTACGACCCGGCCCTAGTATGGTCAGTTTGATGTTAATGGGTTATTATTTCACAAATAATAATAATTAAAATTATAAATATACATTATTTAATTATAATCGGGAAGGTCAGTTGCATACAAACAGGCCACAACCCAACGCGTAATTGACCCGTTTATAATCAATTTCAGCCCATTTTAATCGAAGGCTAGATTTGTGATGTGGACCAACCCGACCCCTAATGTGCAGGTTGGGTGGGTTGGGGTGCCCACCTCTAGTTTTGAGCTTAGTTAGTGAGAAGGTGTCGGTGTTGAGAGATTAGTTTTGTGGAGTAAATAAGAAAAGTTGAGAGATTAGTTTTGTGTATTGTAAGTCAAGACTACACTCTCAACACAAATTACTAATTCAGTAGCATGAAGGCATAATAATGCTTCATTATGTATTAGGAAAATAATCTCAGGCCAAAAAGGTAATGATCTAGCACTACCACTATAAATTACATGCAAGCCCTTTGAATTGCATGTGAAACCCTACAAGGTACAGCTCAATGAAGAGAAAAGAAAAAACAAACAAAACAAACAAAACTCTTCGTCGAACTTTATCCAAGCTTGCAATTGAGCGGCATTCCAACCCCAATGAGACAAAAATTGATCTGATTCTCAGTCAGCATCACCAAGCCCATCACTCCCGTCCCCTCTTTTGGATATAGGTGCAAAATGCGAGCTTGATTTCTTGGTTTGTGAAGCAATTTCGGCATTCTTTCTCAATACAGCACCTGGTGATGGGTAAGGACGCTGTTGGAAGAGAGGACCCTGAAATATACCAGAAACATAAAAGCACCTTACATAAAAGCATGGAAATGTCTCTAACTAGTACAAATCAATACAGTTAATTTCAAATCGTAAAACCAACATAGACTGGCATTTTTATGTGAATCACTGTGTATGCAGTGGGAGCCTGAATGTCCTATGGGAGACAGGCATGTATGAGGAGATGCCAACAAACCAAAATATGCACCATGTTGCAAAACTGGTGAAATACCCAAACCAAAACATGCACTTGTACTACAGATAATATCCCAAATTCATTGAGAAAAAAGTAATTAGTTTACAGTGGCAGTGGTATCAGCTGCTCGTGGCTGCACTCCTTTGAGGCCTACGACCCTGCAAATCAGCACCAGGAAGAAATTACAATTATTAAAAGGAGAAAACAATATAAAGTATCATACTAGAATGCTTAATAAAGTTTGTAGAACAAACCAGCCACCACGGGGAGCATCTGAATAAGAACTGGGGTCCATAGGATCCAATTCATCATCCTCAGAGCAAGCACGTTTTCTACTATCCCTTCTATTCCCTTTTCCCATTGGAGGTTTCTGATTGGACCTGAAATCAAAATTGAAACAAATCAAACACCACTTCCACCCCCTATCTTTGTTGTTTCACTCTAGTAGTTCTAAGATCATTGCTCCTAATGCACATCCATCTTTCTTCAGACTTCAGAGGAAATCACATTCTCAGTTTCCCCAATCTTTTCTGATTAATCATCCAAGTAATAAAGGAAAAAAGGAAAATCTTCCCAGGTGCAGCTCTGGGTTCATTATTATGGTCATGAAACATCAAACATCTACAAGCAAACAAGACTTTTAGAGGCTCCATCTTAATTGGGTAATAAGTAGCATAGTGCACTATCACTCCTTGTTCGAGAATCGAAACAAAGGACCTATGGAACTATGATGAAATTGGAAGAGACAATTCAGAACAGTGTCATTATTTCATTTTCCTCCTAAGGAAGAATTAGACTCCAAAGACAGTGCTGTAACTTGTTCTTTTATTCTTTTTTAGTCAAGTACCTTTCAATCCTTTAACCACACAAAATTAAGTTTTAATTTCAGAGCAATGAAAAGGAAGTATATTATGGTCAATGGTGGAGAAACATAATGCCAGTTCAAGACAGATTAACAGCATTTCAGATTCAAAAGACGCTTATAACTTTGTAGTTGAAAGGAATGCCAGTTATTTAAAAAAATCTAGCTCCATTAAAGAGTTGTACCTCTGCGTGGGGGCCTTTCTGTCAGAATCTACTTTTGTATCTGCAGGATTTCGGGTCTGACGATTGTTATTCAAACTAGTCATCACATACTGGCTTTGTGGAAGATTAAGAACTCTGCAAGTGATAAAGTATTCCATAAAGACCAATTTAAATTAAAATTTTGAAAGCAAATCAGTGGATACAGATTCGTAGGCACCAAGAACCACAATTAGGGAAAAAATAAAATAACAGAGAGAAATGTATATGCAACAAGGTTGCTTTGAATTTTTTTGTTGATCAAAGTCAAATATTGTCCAAAATTTATATCAAATTCTAATTCTCTGGTGGTTACCCTAATAGCATAAATAGTGATCCTTTGAGGTCTACATCTTACACAATTAACCTGGATGTCTATATCAATTTCCAGAAGGAACATGATTGCTTATAACAAAATCAATTGAAATCCGAATATGCTGTTCCCTACAGTGTTCCTCAAACAGGAAAAGCCTGCAAATAAAGACCTGAAAGCATTTTTGCATTTGCAACTATTCCCATTTACAGCTTATTGCAAATCATAACACCATAGATTGAACAATGACACCACCTCACAACTAATTAGATGCTCCTTCTTTCCTTCCTCCATCACCTTCCCACAAAAGATCTGTCATGAAACTCTCAAATCTTTCACCAACTCCAACCGGAATTTTGAATAGCAATAAATAATGGAGCTGCTATTTGCACACCCCTTTTTTTTTTTTTTTTTTTTTTTTCTTCACCCCTTACCTTTTAATTTTG
>QANW01000350.1:518066-546920 GCA_003254865.1 Dryas drummondii
GGTGGTTGGGTGAGGGAAGGAGAGTGGGAGGGAGGGGGAGGGGCTGGGATGGCAGAGGCTTGCGGGTGGCTGGTTCAGCATTTTTTTTTTCTTTTTTGTTCTTTGTTTTATTTTTAATTTAAAAATTCACATTTGGGGTGAGGTGTGTAGTGTTTGGATTGGGTGGGTGTGTAGTGAGAAATTTGGTGAGAGTAATGAGGTTGGGGTATTTTGGTAATGGGAGGGATGTGTAAAAGAGAAATTTTAAATTTTAAAATATGGTAGGAGGTGTGTAGGAGAAAAGGGTGTGCAAAAAGAAAAAAAGGGTGTGCAAGTAGCAGCTCTCTAAATAATATAGTAGAAAACTGCTAATTCTGCCCATAAGTCCTTTCTACCCTACTGTCTGAACAATACCATAATCTTCAGAACAAAATCCACCCAATCCACTAGATCCCTTTTCTTGTATATCAGGCAGCTACAGTTATCGAAAACAGTTTCTCCATTAGATATCCCATATAGTGAAACCAGTCTAACCAGATCCATGGTTGCACTGCTGCTTGTAATTAAATCAAAGACCCTAGCTCCACAATTTTTTCGAAAAGAAACAATTTCACTAAACGAAATTCTACCTAACAAGAAACATAATTTCACTATACGGAAGACAAGATGTCCACTGGCCTGCAAATTCTACCTAACAATCTCTATGCTATAAGACCACCAGAGAAAGTACATAAAAAAATCAGAATCCACAATAAAAAGACACAGCCCTACAATCAGACATAATGACAGAGAAAGAATAGTCCTTAAACTCCGGAGAGACCGAAGGCCATATAGATGCTCAAAACCAAACTCTCTTCCACAAATTGTCCCAAAGGAGGCGCCATAGGATACAAATGAACAATGAAGAAGCTGATGGTCCAATCTGGAGAAAGGCACAAAAACGTCATCTATGCTGAACCATATCACTAGTATTCAACCTCCTGTGAGCCATTACCAAGCTAACACCCATACTGTTGTGATTTTGACTCGTTGGAGTTTCTAGGAATGGCTGACCGGTCGCCCGAAGTCAAAGAGTCCAGTTTTGGGGCAGATTTTGGGTTTCCTAGTGGGGTACGATTTTGGAAGACAAATAGGACTTGCGCAAGACTTTCCTAGTGTGGGAAGGAGTTCTAAAGGGTTTTCCTTGTGTACAAGGGAATAGAATTAGCTAATAGGTAGATTACCTAATATTATTAGGTTTAGGAATCCATATTGTAAGTGGTAAGCCTATGCTCTATAAATAGGCTGCTGCAAGTCTCATAGAAATTAAGAATAGCTAGAGACTTCTAGGGAAAGAACTCAAAGGGAGACTCGGGTTAGAGACTCAAGGGCAAGTGACTTCAAGGGAGGGGTTTTTCAAGAGGGAAAAACAAAAAAGAGTTATTTGTGCAAGAGAGAAAAGAGCGGCTGCGAGTTGGGTAGTCTGGGGTTTCAATAAGTTCTTGTAATCTTATTATATACATAGTGTAGCTGTGATTCTTTAAGGGTCACACGGGGACGTAGGCAAAGTTCGCCGAACCTCGAGAACAAATCTTGGTGTTCTTTATTGCTTTATTGTTGCTGTTATTGTGTGTGTTTGCTAATTGTCTAATCATAGAATACATCAAAGAAAAAGGTCACGAGAAGGGTGTTAATTCACTACACATACCTTAGGTGATACTTTGGCTTTCCAGGTTCCATGAGACGGACTAAAAGGAGAAAGAGGAGTTATCCTTTAATTGCATTGAGAATGATTTGCATGAGAACACCCCAGAAGCCAAAAGCCTCCAACCTCAAAACCACACAAGGCATGACAACCAAAAACATAAACATATTTCACATATATACATACTCATATATACACAGAGAACCACTAAACAACGTAGTGAAGACCCCCTACCTGGTTTACAAGAAATTCTTCAATTTGTCCTCAAAGCACCATCACCATCCCATCAGATCCACAATTCAGACAAGTCCTCAAGTCTCCAAACGGAAGTCCTTACGCCAACCACATAACCTCAAAGTAAGCTCTCCAACCTTCCTTATTAGTTTGGAGATTTATTATTAGGCTGAGGAATATAAGTTGGTTAACTAATTAAACTGATTTGAGGATATAAGTTGGATTATTTAATTATGTATTCATATTCATTATTTTGAGGTTAATTAGAGGCTTTCGTATCAGTATTTTATAAAGTCGGATTTGACTAGAAAATGTTGGATTAATTGCTAGGCTTATTTAAGTTGGACTGATAGCCTAGAAAAGTAGTTTCTTTTTCAAGTATTACTTGAGAAATAAAATAAGTAGATTAACTTAGGGATCAAGGCTAGTTAGACTCCAACCTAAGAAGTTAAGGAGGTTGAATTAAAGGTCAATTTTGAAAATATGTTGTGAAACTTGGATTAATATCAGACTAGGGATTTCAGTTACCTATGAAAGTGTGAAAGCGGTGAGCTATTATTTGATTTCACTTGGGGATACAGGCAAGGCTTGGACACCAAACAAGGGATCTTCACTACCCTAGTTAGTGGTTTTTGTGTGTGTATGAGTATGTATATCTGATTGCATGTGAAATCTACATATGTTTTTGGTTGACATGTCATGTGTGGTTTTTGATATACTGGTTGAGATATTTGGCTTGTGTGCAATATCTGTGATTGATTGATGACTTAAGGGTGAAGGGTCATGTATAGTTGACCTTCCCCTAAACCTCCAAAGGATTGTGGCTAGTGTGGTATAGACGGGTGAAATGGAAACTCGCTACTCCTTTCCAGGTATGGATGGTTGAGTGTCAATCTTATCAGACATTGTTCCTTAAATAGTCACAACTTTGATTGTGTATGTTGATGACAAGGTGGTAATAGGCAGTGTTCTAAAAATCTCTCTAGGCGGCCGCCTAGACGCTAAGCCTTGGCCAGCCGCCCCGATGAACACCTAGGCGTTTTTTAATTATTAATTATTTTTAAGCACAAAGTACTAATAACAAGTAACAATTTCTCGGAATACTCATCTCAACAAGTAACAATTTCTTTGAACACCCATCTCAACAAGTAACAATTTCTCTCTTGTATGAAGCTAGTAAGGCCCCCCTAGGCTAATACTAGTACTAATAAAAAAACCGCCTAGGCGCTAGTCCCGCCCTCCTACCGCCTAGCGATTTTTAGAACATTGAAACATGCAATGACAGTGAGGAAATTTTGAATCTCCAAAACTATTTGGCAAGGTAACTTAAGATGAATCTGAGTGAATTAGTTTTGGGTAAATAGGTTGCAAGGTCAAAGGAAGTATGTTTTTTCTCAACACAAATATAAGTCAAGGATACTAACTAAAACTGGAATGTTGGATTGCAAACCTGTTCATAGACCCATTAAACGAAACCACAAGTTGAGGTAGAATGCTATTCAAGTTTCATAGATAAAGGAGAGACATAAGAAGCTTGTTGGGAAGTTGATATATTTGTCTCATGCACGGCTTGACATAGCTTTTGTTGCAAATGTGGTAAGTCAATTCATGCATGCACCTAGTAAAATTCATATTGCAGCTGTAGACTGGATCCTAAGGTACCTGAATCTGCTCCAGGTAAGGGGTTAATGTTCTCCAATCATGGACGCCTAGAGATTGAAGATTATACTCATGAAGATTGGGCAGGATCTATAATAGATTGGAAATCAACTTCTAAATATTGTACCTTTGTAGGTGGAGCCTAGTCACATGGCGTAATATAAAACAATCCGTTGTGGCTAGGTCGAGTGTTGAGACAAAGTTCACAGTCGTGGCACAGTGAGTTAGTGAATTGTTGTAGTTGAGAGTTTTGATGAGAAAACCAGGTTTCAGTTCTACGAGCCGGAAAAACTCTATTATGACAATGAATCAGCCATCGCTGCTGCTAATAATCTAGTTTACATGATTGTATGAAACATGTTGAACTAGACAAACATTTATTCAAGGAGAAACCTCAGACGACAAATTTGTATTCCATTTAAAAAGTGAGGATCAGCTGGTTGATAACTTGATAAAGGTGGTTTCTAGCAGAGTTTTCTATTCTTTTCTTTACAAGTTGGGCATTCAAGACATCTTTACACCAACTTGAGGGGGAGTGTTGGAATAGTTCATTAGTTTAGAATATTCTAGAGTCCTCACATGGATGTGCTTCCTGTTGTAATTAGGGGTTAATGATTCCCTTAGTTATTAGGATTGACTTTCTAGACTTTCCTTATTTGTGTATATTGTGTATATATATAATCCCCAAATTGGAGAAGAACAAAATGTGACAGAATGTCACCCCCAAATACTTTTCTACACCCTTATCCAAACAGCCCCAAACCCTTTTTGGTTACAGTACCAAATCCAAAAAATCCCACTCCACATGACCGTAGGCTTTCTCAAAATCAATCTTGATATACAATTCCTTTCTTTTCCTCCTTTTGCATTTCCTCCACAACCTCATTTGCAATTAAAAATGCATCTAATATCTGTCCTCCCTTTTACAAGCTCCCCTTGAGGTTGAATCCCCCAGTACCTCCCTCAATCTCTATGAAACATCATTAGACTTTCTAGACCCTTAAGGTTGCAATTAGGATTGACTTTTTAGACTTTCCTTATTTGTGTATATTATACATCTATATAATCCTCCAAATTGGAGAAGGAATAAATATAACAGAAATTTACCCCAAATTACTTTTCCACACCCTTATCCAATTTTTCCAAACAGCCCCGAACCTTTTTGTTCCAGTACCATATCCAAAAAATCCAAGTACACATGATCATAGGCTTTCTCAAAATCAATCTTGAACGCGACTCCCTTTTCCTCTTTTTGCACTTCTTCCACTTCTTCCACAACCTCATATGCAATTAAAACTGCATGTAATATCAGTCTCCCATTACCTCCCTCAATCTTTATGACAACACCTTTGCAATAATTTTAGACAAATTTGTCACCAGACTAATTGGTCTAAAATCCCTACTCCAACTGCATCCGTTTTAATTGAAATAAGGCAGATATAAGTTTCAATTCATTAATGCATTAATCACCCCATTACTATAAATTTCCTCATAAGCACTCATCATATCTCCTTTTATAATACCCCCAACACAGCTGATAAACTGCCGAGCAATTTCTGTCTAGACCCAGTAATTGTTCAATTTCTAAATGAAATAATGAAAGGGAAATGGTTGTATTAAAAGATCCCACAATGGTCTTTTGGCACTCATGATTGTGTTGTGTTTGGCTCGTTGAAGTCCTAGTTGGTTTTAGGATTCCTAATCAGTTTAGGAAACTAGAGAAAAGTGTGCACAAGTATTTCCTAGTAGCTTTACGAAATAGTTCTCTTTAGTATTCCTAGTTGATTTAAGGTTAGATTTAGGAAAGAAAGTTCCTTTCCCTATTCTAGAAGGTTTAGGCTATCCTAATAAGTTAAGGAATGTATTCAGCAGCTTATATATATAAATAGGCTTGCTGGAATTTCTTCACAAAAAAAATATATAAGGGACAGAAAGAAAGAAAGGCCAAGAGTGATAGAGAGAAGGGAAGCTCGGGTTTTGGGGATTAGTTAGGGTTTTCAATAAGCTCTTGTAATCTCTTTCTAATCTTCATAGTGCAGATGTGATTCTCTAAAGATCACACGGGGACGTAGGCAAAGTTAGCCGAACCTCGATAACAAATCTTGTGTGTTTTACAGTCTTTGTTTTCTCTTATTATTTGCATAGCATCTAAGTATAAGTCCATCAATCATCAAGATCAAAGCACTTAGGGACATAATAAACAACAATTGGTATCAAAGCCTAGGTTCAGGTGATTGGCGATGGCAAAGGAAGAAGAGGGCAGCAAGGTCTCATTTGTTCCTTACAATGGGATGGACAGCTTTTCTCTATGGCAAAGAAAGATGAAAAACGTCCTTGTCTCCCAGGGTCTTGTAGCAGCAATTGGTGGGAAAGAGAACAAGCCAACAACTATAGTTGACGACAAGTGGGACGACATAGATGGAAGGGCTAAGAGTCTGATTGAACTACATCTAGGAGACAGCGTTTTACGCAATCTAGATGAAGCTCCCACAGCCAAGGAAACTTGGGAAAATCTGGAGAAGATGTATCAAGGGAAGACTCTGACAAACAAGCTAATGTTGAGAAGACAACTGTATGCACTTCGCATGGAAGAAGGTTCAGATTTCAGTGAACATGTTGTTGTGTTCAAAGATCTAGTCAATGTTTTGGCTAAACTGGATAATAAGCTAGATGATGAAGAGAAGGCCATACTCTTGCTAGGAACGCTACCTCCTTCAATGGATCACTTTGCAACCACTCTCTTATACGGGAAGGACACCATAGGAACAGACTAGTGCATAGAGAACATCAAATCGTTCATTAAGATGGACAAGAATAAAGAAGTGAATCAGTCACAAGGTCTCTATGGAAAGGGCAAGGAAAAAGAGAGGGGTCGTTCTCAAACTAGGGATAGTAAATCCAGTAATAGAGGAAGATCCAAATCCAAGGGAAAAGAAAAAGGAAAAGATTCTAAGGGTTGCTTCACTTGTGGTTCAACGGATCACTGGAAGAAAGATTGTAAAATTTGGAAAGATAGAAAGGCAAAGCATGCTGCGGGAAACTCAAATACAGCCAATTATGTGACGACAGAAGAAGATGAAAGTGACGGTGACGTTCTTGCAGTTTCAGGTTCCGATGCCCCAGGTACTTGGATTTTGGATAGTGGTTGTTCTTTTCATATGTGTGCCCAAAAGACTTGGTTTGACACATATGAAGAGACAAACTGTGGAAGAGTTGTGATGGGGGATGATTCATCGTGTAAGATCCAAGGTTTGGGATCTATCAAGGTTCGAATGTATGATGGAGTGATTAGGACACTTCAGAAAGTCAGGTATGTGCCACAAATGAAGAAGAACCTGATCTCTTTGGGAACTCTAGACAAGACCGGTTACAAGTACCATTCTGAAGGTGGAAATCTTAGAGTTGTCAAAGGATCACTTGTGGTTATGAAGGGCACAGTACTGGCTAATTGTTTATACATGCTTCAAGGGACTACAATCATTGGTGGAGCCGCAGTTACTACTGTGGAGTACAAGACTGAGCTTTGGCATCAAAGGTTAGGGCACATGAGTCAAAGAGGTTTGCAAGAACTACACGAGGAAATTGCTAGAAGGTGTTGGTGAATGCAAGCTAGAGTTCTGCAAATATTGTACTCTTGGGAAGCAAACAAGGACTACATTCAAGTTGACAAATAGTGGAAATCAAAGCAAGGAGGTGCTGGAGTATATTCACACAGATGTGTGGGGTCCTGCGCCGACTATGTCAAAAGGTGGAGCCAAATATTTTGTTACTTTTCTAGATGATTTCTCAAGAAAAGTTTGGATCTATTTTATGCATGCAAAATCTGAGGTTTTCACTAAGTTTAAAGAGTGGAAAGCTGGTGTGGAGAACCAAACTGGGAAAAAGATCAAGTTCCTGAAAAGTGACGATGGCGGTGAATATAACAGCAATATTTTTCTACAATATTGCAAAGATGAAGGTATTACAAGACACTTTAAGGTGAAGAAAACCCCCCAACAGAACGGAGCTGCAGAAAGGATGAATAGAACTCTCATGGAGAGAGAAAGAAGCATGAGATTTCATGCCGGTTTGGCTGAGAATTTTTGGGCAGAATCTGTCCATCATGCTTGTTATTTGGTAAATCGATCACCATCAAGAGTTCTTGACTTTAAATGTGCAGAAGAGGTATGGTCTGGAAAACCTGTTGATTATTCTACATTAAAAGTGTTTGGTTGTGCTGCATATGCTCATATTCATAAAGATGAGAGAACCAAACTGAAACCAAAGTCACTCAAGAGTGTATATTCCTCAGTTTTCAAAAAGGAGTGAAAGGATACAAGTTGTGGGATTTAGTCAACAAGAAGATTATCCTCAGCAGGGATGTTGCATTTGATGAGAAGACCATGCCGTTAGGTAAGGACAAGACAAGTGAGGTAAAAAAGACTATTGTTGAGCAAGAAGCAATCCCAATTCCCATTAATCACAATTTTAGAGATGATCAAGCTCAAGAGGAGCCAATTAATCAAGGTGAGCAGGTTGATCAAGTCAATGGGAATGATCAAGAAGAAATAGAGCAACAACTGCAGTCACCAGTGCAGGCTCAGGTGGAGCAATCACCTGTTTGGATCCAAGACTCCCCGGTCCATCAAACACCTGCACAAGGATACCAAAGATGCATAGCACTAGACAAACCCAAGAGAAACGTTGGTCCTCCAAAGAAGTTTGGGTTTGAAGAAGGCATAGTTAATTATGCTCTAAACATAAGTCAAGAAGATCCAACTACGTATCAAGAAGCTATAGCAAGCAGGGAGCGGGAAAGTTGGTTGGTTGCTATGACTGAGGAGATGGAATCTCTGGAAAGGAACTCAGTTTGGGAGTTAGTTTCTAAACCCAAAGATAGAAAGATTGTTGGCTGTAAATGGGTGTTTAGAAAGAAGGAAGGACTACATGAAGGTGAAGCCATAAGGTTCAAGGCACATTTAGTAGCCAAGGGTTACTCGCAGAAGGAAGGGATTGATTATGATGAAATATTCTCTCCGATTGTCAAGCACACTTCCATCAGGTTGTTGTTGTCACTAGCAGCCCAACAAGACATGGAGATAGAGCAGATGGATGTTAAAACAGCTTTTCTTCATGGTGATTTGGAAGAAGTTATTTATATGGCTCAACCAGTTGGATTTGTCGAAACAGGAAAGGAAAATCTGGTTTGTAGATTGAAGAAATCACTTTATGGTTTAAAGCAATCTCCAAGGCAGTGGTATAAGCGTTTCGACTCATACATGCTGAAAATTGGTTTTAAAAGGTGCTTACTTGATTGCTGCGTTTACCATCATGTGTTCGAGGATGGTATGATTATACTACTACTGCTTTATGTAGATGACATGCTGATTGCATGCCAAAATATGTCAAGAATTCAAAGATTGAAGGCACAACTGAGTAGTGAATTCGACATGAAGGATTTGGGAGCTGCACAAAAGATCCTTGGAATGCAAATTAGGAGAGACAGAGAAGCGGGAAGAATATGGTTGTCACAATCAAGCTACATTCAGAATATATTAGAGAGATTCAATATGAGTGGAGCAAAGCCTGTGTCTACTCCACTTGCTGCGCACTTTCAGTTGAGTGCATCACAAAGCCCAACTACAGAAAAAGAGTTGGAAGATATGAAGAAGGTTCCATATGCATGCGCAGTAGGGTGTCTCATGTACACTATGGTTTGCACTAGGCCTGATTTAGCTCAAGCACTAAGTGTAGTTTCCAAGTATATGGCGAATCTGGGTAAACAACACTGGGAGGCAGTGAAGTGGATTCTTAGATATTTGAAAGGTACAAAAAGCTTTGGGATTTTGTTTGAAAAGCAGAAAAAGAAAGCATGTGTGCTAGGCTATGTGGATGCTGATTATGCAGGAAACTTAGACAAAAGGAGGTTCACAACAGGTTATGTCTTCACTTATGGTGGTGGGCCGATCAGCTGGAGGGCTACGCTGCAATCAATTGCAGCTTTGTCTACTACTGAAGCGGAGTATATTGCTTTAGCAGAAGCAGGGAAAGAAGCAATATGGCTGAAAGGTTTAGTTCGTGAGTTCGGCTTAAATCAAAAGTCATTGATGATCAAGTGTGATAGTCAGAGTGCTATTTACTTAGCCAAGAATCAAGTGTTTCATGGAAGATCGAAACACATTGATGTTCGCTATCATCGGATTAGAGATTGGGTTGACTTAAAGGAGATTTCAGCGGAGAAGGTTCATACAACAGAAAATGCTGCAGATTGCTTCACCAAGCCAGTCACAGCAGATAAGTTCAGGCATTGCTTGAACTTAATCAATCTTGTCACATGCTAAGAAATGGGTGCAGCACCTTCTCACCTGAGGTGCATTAAGGCAAGAAGACACTTGCCAAGGTGAAGATTCTTGGAGTCTGTTCAGGGTCACTTCAAGAAGTTCAAGACATCCTGAAAGTTGCAGCAGTCATTTTGGTGGTTCAACTCACCAAGGTGGAGATTGTTGTGTTTGGCTCGTTGAAGTCCTAGTTGGTTTTAGGATTCCTAATCAGTTTAGGAAACTAGAGAAAAGTGTGCACAAGTATTTCCTAGTAGCTTTAGGAAATAGTTCTCTTTAGTATTCCTAGTTAATTTAAGGTTAGATTTAGGAAAGAAAGTTCATTTCCCTATTCTAGAAGGTTTAGGCTATCCTAATAAGTTAAGGAATGTATTCAACAGCTTATATATATAAATAAGCTTGCTGGAATTTCTTCAGAAAAAAATATATAAGGGACAAAAAGAAAGAAAGGCCAAGAGTGATAGAGAGAAGGGAAGCTCGGGTTTTGGGGATTAGTTAGGGTTTTCAATAAGTTCTTGTAATCTCTTTCTAATCTTCATAGTGCAGCTGTGATTCTCTAAAGATCACACGGGAACGTAGGCAAAGTTAGTCGAACCTCGATAACAAATCTTGTGTGTGTTTTACAGTCTTTGTTTTCTCTTATTATTTGCATAGCATTTAAGTATAAGTCCATCAATAATCAAGATCAAAGCACTTAGGGACATAATAAACAATAGATTGAGCACTTATGAACACAAAAACATTAAATTAAATATTCAAAAATGGAACACATTCTAATCACAAATTATATGGTGAAGTAAACAACTGAAGTCAAAAGATGGTGAGGTCATCCTACCTTGTGCAATGATTGCAGTAACCCCACATCTGAACAAGGCCAACTCCCCATCCACCACAAGCCATGCATCTCTTTAGTTTTGATGATTGATCGTTTTCTGCTTGTAGCTCAGACGATTGGTCACCCCCGTAAAGATTAGCTGGATTTCTAGAAACCATGTAGTCAGAATGTTGAGTTGCAACTTGCTGTGATGAGACTGGGTGTTTCCATTGTGATACATGCGTCTTTGTATTGTAGTAATACTTGTGACCTGTGCATGACAATAGGAAGGTTTCAAGATTGAAAAAGAGAAACAATAAACAATGGAGAGAGAGAGAGAGAGAGAGAGAGAGATTGCAAACAATGAGTTATCAACAAAATTTTGTCTCATTGAGAACCACATGTAATCTGGTTATGTTTTGCTTCCACTCCCTTTCCCCAACAAAGTGTCATTTTACTTGATCCAATTAACATTTCAAATTTAATAATTCTTACATCACCAGGAATCTCCTTATTCAATACCTTCAAATTTTGATTACCCCTTACAATTTTTAAATACTTGAAGCCTTCCCACCCCTAAACTTAACTCTCCTCCCACTACAATTTGAAATTCTCCTTAAAAAAGCTATGATGTAAACCACATATTATCAAACCTGAATGGAACAGGACCCCAGTTAATGTATCGGGCAATGGTCTAACAAAGACGTTAACCGTAGCTTACTGTCTAAATTAGTGTACCCCTCCTCCTCCCTAGTAAAGAAAAGAAGGTTCAATTTCAAGCGGACATCCTCAGGTTTGACTTATTTACAACCAGACCCCACTAGTTTCATTTATTCACTCGCACATCCCCTCTTTTTAATAAAAGATATCACAACTTAACGATCAAAGGGTAAGATATCATTTACCTTTAAAAATTAAAAACAAAAACAAAAATATCTACACCATTTAACCCTAAGAATATAAAATAAAGATAAAAAAATGAAAAAAAAAAAATGTAGGAGTCATTTTCTCTCCATCTATCTTGAAATGGAGGCCACCATCTGCACTACATCCCTAAGAATTGGACAGGTCAGTTATCTCCAATCCCATTGGATTACTCATTTGATTGCAATACTCATGCTCATTGGTCAGTTACATTCATACCCTAAAATATAAGCACAACATCTTTACTCTGTGATCTCCTTCGGATTCTAGAGAGAGATATATACTAGCAATCTCGCAGTCGAAGAAAGGGAGAGAGGGGCCTTGCCATTCATAAATTGAATTAATCTGGATGTCGTCTGCCATAGTCCCCACAACCACATCAATCCTATTCCCTTCTATGTTCATGAATCAAATCAATCTAAGAAGGAAGAGAGAGAGGCCTTGTTCACACGCTTGAATCCATACTCCCATCTCCGAATCAAGCTATCTCACTAGTCCAGCTCAAACCCATCTTGCCTTTCACCGATACTCGAAACCCCAAAAGCCAGCTTGACCACTCGGGTTCTGTCTGAGGACTATGGCCCACAATGGCACATAACTCAATTGTGTTTGTCACTTTTTCATACCACCTTTACTGTATGATCTCCTTCAGATTCTAGAGAGAGAGATATACTAGCAATCTTGCAGATGAAGTAAGGGAGAGAAGGGGCCTTGCCATTCAAAAATTGAATTAATCTAGATGTCATCTGCCATACTCCCCACAACAACATCAATCGTATCCCCTTTTATGTTCATGAATCGAATCAATCTAAGAAGGAAGAGAGGGGCCTTGTTGATGCGGACATCGTTGACAAACCATTTAAAGTTTACCAACCAAGAAGATGGAAGAAAAGATCATCTAATTCAACTCTATCTTTGTGGTTGGATTAGTTTTCTGAATTGTTTGTCATGTGTTGTTTTTAGTTTTCCTATTTTAAGAAGGATTTGGTTTGATTTCCTATTTTTATTGGGATTGACTTTATGTTTTTTTTTCCTGTTTCTAGTTGGATTAGGATTTCTATCCTAGAATAGGTTTGCTTTCCTAATTCCATCAGGTTGAAGTCTAAATAAAACCCCCTTTGTACCTCTTGGAGGACAGATTATTAAGTTATAACGTTTTCTGAGTTAGATTGAGTGCAATATGAGTATTTTTGGTGTGAAGCCAAGACCGGGTGTGAAGCCCCTGGAGTGATTCCAGTTGTCTTTTGTTTCCGTTTAATTCAAGTTTTATGTGTTTTTGTTTCCTCTAATTTATCTAAACCTTGCTGGCCAACCCCCATCCTACATCACTTGTTCACATTGCTCATGGAAAGCTTTAGACACATCCATTGAACTTACTCTCAGTCCTCCGTCCAAGAAACCGATTGAGTTTCATGAGGAGTTTGAGATGGATATTGTCGAACTTGCGTGGTATGCTTGGCCTTCTTGTTCTTCAATTGGCAACCAAATCAGTATCCGTTGCGGCTCTTGATGCTCTTGAGGGAGGGTTGTTCTAGGTCTTAAGTAATAGAGTGGCATGGATCTCTCTCTCTCTCTCTCTCTCTCTCTCTCTCTCTCTCTCTCTCTCTCTCTCATTTTAGGCTATTTAATTTTTCATCGTTCATTTAAGTTTTAGTACTTCTGTTTTCATCGACCAGTCATTTACAGCATAGTTAAGTAGAAAGTTTAAATAAGAGAGCCAAGTGCAATTACCATGACTCAAGTGTCATTTACAGTCACAGGAGATGTTTATGACTTTGCAAAACCCCTAGGGATGTTGGGTTACATTGCTCACAACATGCATATAATATTTTTGACATACCTGTTGTTTCATCTAAAGCCTCAACCCAATTTTCTGGAAGTGGTAAAGGTGATGGAAGTGGTGTGATAGAAGATGTTTCCCCAGGCTTTTCCCATTGACTCCCCCGTGTGGTTTCATTATAGTAATACAAAGCACCAGTGGCGGGGTCTTTTGCCTCCACCTACATAGCAATTCAGGAAGTTATAGGCTAATAGGTGCATGAAAGAAACCCACAACAAGAAATTTTGCAAAGATAACAACTTTACTAGTTGTGAAAGCATAAGTATGGCCTATTTACGTATGTATTAATCACCTTGCACATCTGCATATGCGCAACTTTTAGCTAAGAACAATGAGATTATCGTTTTTTGTTTTTTTTTTACTGGAATCACATACTTTAGTCTTCAGGGATGACTCATAGAGTCATAGGAACAAGTCTTTTTTTTTTTTTTGTCAAAACAAATCAATGCCAACCCTCCTGAAAAATCCATTATATCGTATAATTATTGTGCAATTTAAAATAACAGTATATTTACATCATCTTTAATTTTAACGGAAGTTTCAATGTTCCAGCTCTTTATGACATAACCAAGACAACGTGTGCAACCAAGTGGGAATTAGGGATGACAATGAAGTGTGCACGGTGTATTCCATCCCATACCAACTCCCTCTCAACACACGGCCGCACATAAGTGTGCTACAACGGTAGATTGAAGTGGTACAACATTCATATGCTAAAGCAGCTATGGAGGATAGTGGTTTGGTTGAGAGACTGAAATACAAAGTAAGAAAAGGAAAAAGGATTGGAAGTTAACTAAAGTAGTGGGATAGTGTGTAACGACTATATCATCCTTGGTTCTTTAAACAATTATCAAATTATTTGCCAATAGTTAAGGTATATTAGACAAGTCTTCTTTCCTAAGGCCTCATTTCGTGTACATGATTAAGCTGGACCATTACCCAAGATTCGATTGTACTAGATTGGAGAGGATAATTTCAGAACATTGTTGTGTTTGGAGCAATTAGACTAAAAATCTGAATTAGGTAAATAATGTTGTCATTTGTTTGATATACAATAGGATTGGATTGGATTGGACAGAACCCAAACCCCAGACATGGACCCAAGTCTTCCCAAGCAATGGAACCCCAAGCCAAACACTAGATCCTAGACCTAGACCAAAAGCACCAAAGCCTATACTTAAACCTCAGTTTCGAACCCAAACACAAAACACGGGCCCTAAGCCTTGGACCCCAAGCACAAGACCCAAAACCCTCAGACCGTGCTCAGGACCCTGACCCCAAACCTCAAAACTTAGACCCCAATGACAAACCACATAACTCAGAGCCTGGAACTCGGAAGTGGGACCTAGGGTCTCAAATCCTGTACATGCTTTTAATTTAGCTTGCAATAAGTTGTCCCAAATCCCTATTCCAGGCTTGATTAGATTAATCCAGTTCAACCTCAGAACAATCAATTATATGATTTATGGTCCAAAACTAATTTCTAAATCACCAAGTTAAATTCCCATGATATGGTCTTTGGCACTTTGCACAACAATTCTATACAGCAAGGTTGGAGTAAAATATACCTAATAAAAAATGAAATTAGAAAATATATATCTCGTAACTGATACGCACCCATCCAGGAGGCAATTTCCCATATTCCATCTGTTGAGATGAACTACTTTTCAACTTCTGAAATTTAAAGTTAAAGGTTAGTTAAAGTAACCAATAAAAGAGATAGGCTGTGACTCACATACAGAAGAAATTCAATGTCAGAAGTTGATTAGTGCAAAATAGCAATCAGATCTAAAAGTTGCAAAAATTTTAAAAGTTAAAGATATATTAAAACTCAAACACCACTTTTCTTTTTAATAAGTAGAGTAATTTTCATGAAGAAAACAAAAAGGAGGCACAATTTCATTTAAGAAAACCAAAAGGGGACAAAATCTTCCTGTACAAAGGAGGCTTATAAGAGAAGCAGCAATATACATATAAGAGAAATTGAGGCCTCAAATTTAAATCATCCATGAAAGCCAAAAGGAGATGGAAGAAATAAACTATAACAAGATCGCCTATCATGACCTAGGGAATGCAGTCTCCATATCGAAATAATACCCCAAAAAAAAAAAGTCAAAATGGGGCTCCCTATAATTGCTTTTATATCCCAGATCAACCTAATACACAAGTACCGTGAGAGTTAACAAAAACTTGCAGAATGGACATAAATAGAACTAGGGTATCAAAATTTCCCCCCTTGTATCCCTCGCATCCTCGCTAAGGCCAAACTTATTGTGTTGTAATTCCCCCGACCCACATAGTGGTACCAAGTTGACTCGAATATATTTGTCACATTCAGGGGATACATTCATAGGAACGGTGGAAGACCCCAAAAAAACTAGTCAACAATGGGACTCTCTGTAATTGTTTTTCTAACTCAGATCGACCTAGTACACAGCCAATATTTGACTCAACACATGCTTGCACAACCTATAAATAAATAGAACTTGAATATCACATCAACTACAAGAGAAAGGCATTTTCAGAAACTCCATTTGAACTTGCACAACAATACTGAAGAGTATATTATTAGGACCAATTCTTTTGTCTCTCAAAACAATGTAAAACACATTCGAAAATGTGGCGGTAGAAGGCTTGATAAAGGGAAATGATTTTCACGGTAACAACTTACAAGATCGCCTTTTTTTGAGTCATCTTTAAGAATACCTCTATCTCTCAACTTCTGCTTAAGATACTCGGGCAATTCTTTAGCTGGAGGTTTCTGTTCAAACTCTTTATCAGGCTCAAAGTTCTTCCAACCCATCTCATTATTTCCAACTCCCAAATTTCCTAGGCATCGTATGTAAGAAATGCTCAATTTCTACAATGTACAATCAAGAGAAAAATAATAATAATAATATAACAATAACAAAAACAACAACAATAATAAAAATAGTCCGAGTGTTGCTGATTAGTCTTACTAGGTGTAGTAATATTAGGCCTTGGAGCACCATAATACGCACCTCCTCCTGGAACACCATAGCCGTTCCCAATTTCTATGTTACCTAGTATGAAAGCAGTAGATGGAAGCATTATTCAGATCAATCCAGAATGCAAGCTTAGCTATTTTGTTATGTTATTGACATATCAAATCTGGAAATGGACTTCAAAAGGTGATCCACAGAAACAGCTAACAACACCTACAAAATTAGGTTATCTCATTTGAGCCCATATTTCACTTGGCAGTACATTTTCACTCGTTCCTTAAGCAATTGTATTCTTGTAGTTTCGAATCACACAAACCCATTTTGTCAAACAATTATGAGCTTACTTGGCAAAAAATGATCTGGATAATTTACATGTGTGCAATAAGAAAGAGAAGCTCAGGAATGCACCCTACAAGTTAAAACTACTGTCAACACCTTATAGCCATTCAAGAGTGAAGATCTCAGCTATGGAATTTGGGTTAGAGGCATCGATTGCGGGTGTTAGAGTTAGAGGCTCTTGAAAGAGAAGCGGAACATTTTACGGTTTGGGTTAAATATAAAAATGATCCATGAATTTTACACTGATTCTCAATTTGGTCCACTAACTATAAAAAATGTCAATTTGGTCCACGAAGTTTCCAAGTTATACCAAAGTAGTACAAACGTTAACTTTCATCCAAAAATTAACGGAATTGGTCACATAAAAATATAATGAACGGACTGAAATGCCCCTAAAAATGTGGTTACTTGTTGTGCACATGATCAATTTCCATTAAATTTTTCGATGGAAGTTAACGTTTGTACTGTATTGGTACAACTTGAAAAGTTCGTGGACCAAATTGACACTTTTTATAGTTAGTGGACCAAATTGAGATGCACTGTAAAGTTCATAGACCATTTTTTTATTTAACCCTTAGGGTTTTTTTGACTTCTACCAGGTGGGATATCACCTATCAGGTAAAAGAGCAGCTGAGCACTTTTTTGTTTTAAAAAATATTAAGATCCCAGCAAAACAGTGGCCCTAGGTTCAGCTTTTTAAGGTTATACAGTAACTGACAAAACAGCGCTATTTTGTCTAAGAGATTTTTTTGTTTTTCTATTTTTTTAAAGGAAAGATACTTTTATTCACAACAAAAACAATACAAAGCAGTGGATAAGACACCCACCACTGAAACTACAAAGTAAAGACAGTAGCAGCTACCTTCCAATCTAATAATATATCAGACCAGAAAACATCTTTAAATTCCCGTGATACAGAAGTCCAAAGAGCTGAGCAGTACCAAACTTTCCCCACAGTTCCTCCACCCTCAACCCTTTGTAATCTTCAAAAAATTATTTTGTCTCTTTCCCACGAAATTACAGTCTAAAGCACTGAAAATCCAAAGTATTTTGGCTTTCTTTCCACCTGCAAAACCTCAGAGCCTTTCATTGAGCAGCTAAAAACAGCCATAACTACCTCCCCAACGTAGGTCTGCCTCCTTAAACAATTTCAACAATAGCCTTGAAGATACTGGACAATGAATCAGAACACCACCCAACCATTGAGGAGAGAGACATGCATTTGGCCTTCTTTTTTGCAGCAAATCACAAGTGTTTAGCTTTCCGTGCAAAGCAATCCAGGCTAAAACCTTAATCTTGGGAGAAACCTTTGCTTTTCAAATAAACCCAGCAGGAGCAAAACTGGGAAAGGCTTTATTTTCAAAAAGAAATTTCAAACAAGAAAAATAACCTGAAGCTTCCAATCTCCATATTCTGAAATCGAACCTCTCTGTCAAGCTCACTCCCACCAACAACTGTAGCAGCTGTCTAGGGTATATTATAAAAAAAATTAAAAAAAAAAAAAACAAACAAACAAACAAAGCTTCAAGGGGTGTACACTTCTGCAATTGACATGCATTTTTTGCGCCTTTAGGACATGAGGCTTATCCCTCTGCAATTAGGATTACACCTTTTTGGATCGCCCATAGGTACAGGGACACCTGAGGCATTCTGCCGCTGCCTCACCTTTGAAAATATTGGACCGGACAGCAAGACAAAAATCCCGATTTCTATTTTCACAATAGTTATATGTTCAATGATACCAAACCTTGTTTAGGTCTTTGCACGAGAAAGTGATTTGGGAATTGCACACCGGAGGAGCAGCCAGTCATTTTGGAAGAGACAAGTCAATTTCCATAATTGAGGATCGCTTTTATTGGCCTAGGCCTGAAACGAGATGTGGCAAAGATTATTTCACCATATCAACTTTCCAAATTTCGAAAGGAACAAAAATACTGGTTTATACATGCCACTTCATCTGCCTCATTAGCCATGGCAAGACTTGGGCATGGATTTTGTCTTTGGGTCGCCAAGAACGATTCAAGCTCATGATTCTATTTTTGTTGTGGTGGATCATTTTTTAAAAATGATCTACTTTATAATTATTCCTTATTCAAAGACTTCAGATGTTCCACATTGTTAAACTCTTCTTGAAGGAAGTTGTTAGACTTCATGGTTTTCCTAGAACAATTGTTTCCAACCATGATGTGAAATTCATGAGGTACTTCTGGCGCACCCTATGAAAGTTTCTGATTACAAAGCTGGAGGTTTCTTCTTCTTTCCATCCACAAACTGATGGTCAAACATAGATTAATAATCGAAGTTCGGGTGACCTAGTTGACGATCATAACAAAATTTTGGACCAGATTCTTCCAACTGCTTAATTTGCAAATAAGAGCTCCATAGATCAGTCCACTGATCATAACCCCTTCGAGATAGTAACTTGCTTACTTCCCTGCAAGCCAAATGATTTGGTTCCTTTGCCGATCAAGGCATGTCCTAGTACTAAAGCAGAAGCTTTCAGTAAGCATATTTGTGCTATACATGATGTTAGGCGTAATATTGGTCCAATGTTTTGTATGGGTTCATTATATGACTGGAAGTCATGAATTACATTTAGTAGCCAGCCTAGTAGAATTATGTATAATGCTTGTGAACCTTTCTTTTGAGACATGAATAAACTTAAAAAAATTTCCAGCAAGCTCATTCTTCTCTCTAGGATAATGTGATGCATCCTAACCATAGGTGTGATGCCTAGAGTCCCATTGGTGTGATGCTAGTAGTTCCTATCCTTTCCTTGCTTCCCTAGAATTTCTATTGTTCTTTATCTACCAACAATTTACAGTAATCAAAAAGCCCAATTTATACACACAGAATCATTTCCACATATTATTCCTTCTCCAACATCAAGCCCCTTGTGAAGCTGAAATTGTACCACCTAAAACCTCCCTGAATCTAAGGGTATACCTTTGAGATAATCTTGTACAAACCTGAAGCCAGACTAATTGGCCTGAAATCCCCACCTCTTACTGCAACTCATCTTCTTGGGATAAGAAAATACAAGTCTCAGTGGTTATTGCGATGACCACCACATTTTTTGAAATTCCTCGAATTACTCTTCAAATATCCCGAAATTTCTGAAACATTGCCAAAGTAAAACCATATGAACCAGGTGATTTATCTTTACCAATAAAAAATTGCTCTCATCAATTATTCTTCTACAAAGGTCTACCCAACCACCCGACTCCAACCTCGGGCTCCAATGCAAGCGCTCAATTTTTGGTCTTAAGATCCCTTCGCTAGAGTACATATTCCTAATAAAAATTAAAAATAAAAAACTAATTATTTCCATCTCAACTAATCTGTCATCCTCCATAATGAACCCTTCTCTTGTCTCTAATTTCTCAATCAGATTTCTCTTCCTCCTCCAACTACCCAACTTATGGAACATTTTTGTGTGATTTTCTCCCCTTGCCCACTCAACCTTGCCTTTTTGCCTCCACATGATTTCTTCTCTGAAGACTAACTCCTCAAATCTCAATCTTACCTTAGCCCTCTCTCTTCTCCCTCTCCTAACTTAAAACTAATTCATTCTTCTGCTAAATCCAACTCCTTTTTTCTTTCTCCCAAGCTTCTTTCTACAAATAATAACTTTCAATTTTCAACTACAAGCTTTTGGAAAATAAATAAATAAATAATGAGGATATCTCCAACAAAAGGTTGTACTAAATATTGAAGATTCCAAAGGATTTTCCTTATTCCAGCCAAAAAAGTATCCTTGTTTTGGATTCCCATCCAGATTTTCTCACATTAAACTTTGATGCAAGATGTTATTCAGATTACGCCAACTTCAAATCATTGGCATCTTCTAGAGACATCATTTTCAGATGACCAATACTGCTTAAGGCAAAATAGGATGATTTGAATCCTACTTTATTATAAAAAGAAGCTTCAAATCATAGGCATCTTTCAGAAACATCATTTTCAGATGAGCACTACTCCTTATGGGAAGCTAATAAATCATGATGGAGATATGCTCTTTACTTGGAAAAAGAAGGGAAAATCTCCTGTGACATTTGAAACAAACCTGCCACTCCCGTGCCTTACTTTCTTTTTCATTTTCCTTCAAAGGAGTTTCAAGTATATAACATTTAGTTGTACTTATGTCTTAGTTTTCTCTCTTTTTGTTAAGAGGCCACTTGTTCCTCATTACAAACTCCTCTTTCTTTATTATAATAACAAAAAAAATTTAACAAGAACATAGGTTCAAGAGAGTTGGCCACAAAAGTAAATGAAGAGAAAGACACAACAGTAAATGAGAAAGAAGGAACCATAAACCTTTTAATGGGGGACAAACTTCCAAGGTTTTGAAAAAAGGTATAACAGTTGAGAAGAGAAATAATAGTGCATGTCAACCTAAAGAAGGAACTTGCTACCAACCTTCTTCAGCAGGGGTAGACTTCCCACGTTTTAAAGCCATTTGAGCACGATGTTCCGTGGTCATCTTCAGTAGATGCTCCTGTAGCAGTACTTATAATTTCAGAATAGGAGATGATACACAGTGGGCCTACCTATAAAGTTGATGCTGCAACAAGAGAAAATTAAAACAGTTTCAAATTACACACCTTTAGAGCGTACGGATCAAGGCGTTCTGAGAAGATGTCTAAATCATCCTTAGGAGACCCACCCACACCTCTTGCTTCTCTAAGATTATAAAAACAAAACATCAAACTCAATATTTACAAATCCATCAGAAAAATAGAAGATTTTAGTAAAAAGAAACAAATATATACAAACCTTTGGCTACGAAAGATATTTTGGGTAGATACTTCCTATAACGCAGACAAACCAAAAATAATCACATAAGTTCAAATAATGACATGAAAAACAAAAATAAGCCCTTCACATAAAAAGAAAAAATAAATAATAGAAACTGAAAAAAAGCATACGCACTTGTTCATGCAACACCACATTTTGCGCAGCAGCTTCAATTTCACTAGCATTTTCAAAATGTAGTCTGGAGTTTCTCATAGATGCATGGAGAGCACCATGTGTGATGTTGTACTTTTTATTGACAAGATCAATATCAGAATTGTTATGAATAATTGAAGCGGCGTCACTGTTTCTCTGATCTTTTGCATCAATACAGTTAGTTTCTTGAGTGGTATCCTTCATCCGGGGGATTCCTTCACTCTCTGCATTTTGTTTGTGTGACTGCTGCTCAATCAGGACAGCAGCATTGTTGAGCATATTTGATGAGTCATTCTGTGGAGCACTGAATTGTTGAGAAGAGTGAGCTTCTCCTGACTGGTTTGGATGATTGCAGACCAAAGTATTCTGCTCATATGAGGAAGGAAAGTTGTGGTGAGCACCAGATTGAACACTTTCTGCATGCAAGTGAGAAGCATAATATTCAAAATGGTTTTCAGGTCCAGCCAGATTAACTGAACCAGGACCCTGTGGTGTAAATGTTTGAAAGGAAGACTGGGGAGCAGTGGGAGCGAAATTATACTGGGGTATTGAACTCATATGTGGGTAGAAGCATTGAGCAGTAGTATTAAAGGTTGATTTTGTAGGGAGAATAGAAGACGGGTAGCTTCCAGAAGAGCTAAAATGATGGTGAGGTTTCACCGTGTTCTCAGAACGCTGGGGAGGGCATGGTAAGGGTTGAGCTGGATTTGATGAATATTTCGGCAAAGACTGAACACCGGGAGGGAGTGGCTGATCTTGGGAACCGTCCATATTTTTCAATTATTTAGCCAGAATGAGTACTCCTAAAGTCCTAATAAAAACCCAGGTAAGTCAATGGACCATGTGATTTTCAGAAGCCCCAGCCTGCAGCACCTGCACCAAAACGTTTACTACTTTAGTACACATCTACAAACACGTTTACACACATATGACATGACTAAAAGCACAGGTATTTGTTTACTCAGAGGGAACTTTGTTATTTCTGTATTATTATTCAGTGACTAATCCAAATCAAAATCTCAGGCCTATTTGAGCTTACATTTGGCAGTATGTTGAGAAATCATGCAAAAACTTCTCGATTTAAAAAAAAAAATTAAGTACTTTACATCAATTTGGCAATCATGAGAGAGCGAGAGAAAGAGAGATTCTTTCAAAGGCAAGTTACAGAGCAATTTCCTACCAGGTATTAGGTAAAGCTATAGTCTTCCAAGGACTAGAAGTAGGGATGAAGACGATGGTTGGAGGAGGAAATTCACCTTCTTGTATTACAGGACAGCAGAGAGCGGAGAGCAGCAGTTGGTCGATTTTGGAGAGCCCTATTCAGTATTTTCATATTTTGATTTTGGAGGAACTAGACTTGTGTACAAGAGTCGACTATGTGGATCAGTGAACACTTGTGGGCCTGCCTTCATCTTTTTCCTTTGGGCCGAGCAATACGGAATAGGATTCGATACTGAAAGATAAAGCCGGATTCTATATTCTACCTTAACACCCTATAATAATAGAAAAATATTTGAATATAACTCATAGATCGTCACGTGTTGTAAATTTGTAATTAATTTATGTGTAAGGAGATTGTTGAACGACATATTTATATTTGTAGGGTATACTATTATGATAGTGCTAGGGAAACCATCTCTTTGTACCATTTAGTTTCTCTAATAGAGGTGAACCCCACTTGTATTGGTGAGTCCCAACTTTATTAGAGAGTTAGTACAAAAATATGGTCTCCCTAGTATTTTTCATACTATTAATAATATTTAATTATATTATAACATATAAATTGATTATACTATGTGTCAATATATCGATTATATTGAATAATTTCTCATAATAATGAGCTGACCCTGCAAAAGTATTTTTTTTTCCCAACTTTTCCTATGAGACCCCGAAAACTTTTTCCTCAACTCTTCGTCAGTGCGCCCGGACAAATGGCAGCGCACCACGTGTGCGCTGTCAGTCGAGTCAGCAATCAATTTTCTTTTTCCTATTTTTCTAATTTTCAAATTTTGTAAATTCACCAAAAATAGTTCGGGACTTTAAATAATTCATTAAAAAATCCTACGAACTCATAAAAATGAGTATTAATTCTCTATAGCATCAAAACAATTTTTTTTACAATTTAAATTCACAAAAGACAAATGGACCACCATTTATTTTAAAGAAACCTCAAGCTTCTAATTGCAAAAGAGTTTGAAAAACACGTGCTAACACAAGATAGAATGAAGAATCTGAGTTGCTACACTCAAACCTAATGTCCAACGCCCGTTTGCTCATAGACTGACCTTAGACATTATGTTGTTTGGATATTTTATTGATATGACCTTAATATTTAATTAAGTTGATTTGTTTACTAAGCAAGGTGTGTCTAGGTTAATTGAATTAAGTATGACTAAGGCCCCGTTTGAGATTGCGGTGGAGGACCCAAAAGCTGCTGTGGATGACAATTTTCAATCACCTACCGCAGTTTTGGTGTTTGGTAAAAAAATAAAAAACTACTTTCTCCCACAATTCTCAATTCCCCACAGCAAAAACAAAAAGCAGGTTTCTAGGTGCTTTTGAAAACTGCAGTGAATCACAACAACAATGAATATTTTATTTTACCCATACTACCCTTATTGATTTATATAATTTTTATTTATTTATTTTAAATTAAAAAATATTTCCATTGTTAGTTATATTTTATATTGTAAGAATTAATTATGATATTTTATTTGTACGATTAAAATTATAATATACTTAAAAAAATAATAGGAATACTTATTTAATAATGTTATTCTTAAAAAAATTAATGCTAATAAAAATTTGTAGCCACAAATTTAAAAAATAAGTAAAAAAACATTTTAGTTTTACCAAATAAATAAGTGAAATACACTTTCAGCATCATGTCCATTTTAGTAATTATACACAGTCATAGCACTTTTACATTAACATTTACCAAACACTTTGATATTGTTTTTTGCATTCACAGTACTTTTGAAAACATGGTTTACCAAACACTCAACTGTTTTACTTTACAGCTGACTTTACTTTACAGCTGTTTTACTTCACAGCTGTTTTTTCTCACAGCAATACCAAACTGGCCCTAAATAAGTTTGAAAGCATTTTGAAGGTGAATAATTAATCATGCTCAATTAAATTAATATTTATGAACTAATTAATCTAATTAAGAAAATAAATTTAACATAAATTGATTTTAAAGTCTATTTTTCAAACCTTAGTGATAAATAACTTCACATAATGTTTCCAATGTTAAAAAGTTCCACCCAGTAAGAAATAAACTCACCTTTTAAAAAAGAGGGCGCTCAAAATGACAAAAAAAAAAGACATGCTAAAGACACATCTGGTGTTGTACAAGTTGCCATTATTTGACAGTACCTCTGCACCAATAGCCACTACTCGACAATGGCTTTGCAACAATGAACATGAAAATGGTTTATGTGACTTTATAAAGGTAGTTTTTTGTTGGTTATATGTTTTTTGACATGTTTATGCAAAAAAAAGACAGAAGGTTTATATAAGTTGCCCTTTTTTTTGTGTTGTTGCACAGTAAGAATAACAAATGTTCAACAATGACAATAAATAATTGTCATTGTTGAAAAGTTGCAATACTTCAAACGCATAAGAAAAAAAAAAGGGTCTTTTTCAAATTTGTTACCTCAACTTTGGGTCTTGTCCCAAGTAGATATCTAAATTATTATTTGTCATAATTTCATATCTAAACTTTTATTTCGTCTCAATTTAGTATATAATATGACTTTTTTCCAATAAGGTTTCAAAATTAGGGGAATTTCAGTCAACCTAGGATCGTGAATAGACCAAATTGACCTTGAGTATAAGATATGTGCAACACACATGACCAAATTTTGTTAGTATTTTTTACCAAAATTCACATTATACACCAATTTGGGACAAAATAAAAGTTTAGGTATAAAATTGAGACAAATAATAGTTTAAGTACCTAGTTAGGATATGGCCCAAAAATCAGGTACCAAGACTTAAAAAAAAAAAAAAAAAAAAACCAAAAAACCAAAAAAAAAAAAAAATTGTACACGCTAGGTGTAATACCCTTAATTTTCGGCTTATGTTAATTTTGTTACTTAAGTTTTTTTACCTTGTTCTTAAGGTTTGTTTAAAGGAATTAGAATTTTCCTTAACTTCGTTTTAACTAACCAAAATCTTTGATTGTGGTTCTAGAGTTTAATTGCTTAGAAGTAAATTTGGAAAAGGAAATTCAAGAGTTTGGTGATTATTTTATTTATTTTCATTTTTTCAGAATAAAATTATGAGAAGATGATTTTTCATAATTTTTCTGGAAGTGATTTATTAAGGCTATAGGAAATTAGTACTCATCAATACAAGTCCGTAGGAATTTTTCAGGGAATTATTTGGAGTTCTGAGCTATTTTGAGCCTGGAAAGTAAGTCATTAGATAAATTCTTGATAAGTGAAGCGCAACAAGTAATAAGCATGCTACCTCTTCCGCGGAGATAGGGGCAAGCGTAACCTCACCGGTGCCGAACTCTGGAGGTTCGTTCTCAGCTAGACCTAGTTGGTAGACAGACAAGTCCTAAAGATCCCCAATGTAAAAAGAGTGTTAAGACAAGTAGAGAAATAATAGGGAAAAGAAGTGGGAAAAAAATACATAAAAAGGCTCCCTTCTTTTTCTATGTCTAGCATTTAGACGATCAAGGTAGAAGACGGTGCCTCCTTAGTATGGCGAGTTATAATCCAGCTCTACGGTATATCATCATCATCTAAAGAAGAATCAAGGAATGAGGTTAACTATGCCAAGAAAATGTGACCACGGCAACAACAAAAGGAAAACATACCTTGGGAGAAGACTTTGCGTTTCTTGGCACAAGCCTCAATTATTTCGACCAAGGATGGTTTGGAACTAGACATGTAAACTTTGGCTATCAGATTTTTGGATAAAAGGCTAAGCTAGGGTCTTTCCTTTGGACATAGTGCGTTGCCACGCTTCAAGGCCATTCTGCTAGTAGTGATTAAGCGAAGGCAACAGTAGAGATGGGCGAGCACGAAAGGGCCTAAGGCCCAAAACTCGCAGGACGCTAAAGCTTCGGTGATAAGAAAAAAATCATTTGTGATTTTGCCATTTTGGATGTAGAACATAAAATTGCAGAGTCAGTAAGGAAGGATGTGTGCTCCTTAGGCTCAGTAGGTTAAGTTGAAGCCAAAGTCTTTATCGACAACTAAATTCAGAGTGTTGTCGTGGATGTACTCAGAGTATTGGTGACTGAGGACTAGAGTAATGTGCGGTCCACCAGGATCTCAGCTTTAAAAAAGAGAATGGCATTTCTTATACCCATGTTTTTCCAAAAATAGTCGTGCATGGCATCCATTATGTCCACCAGGGCACCAACTCAGTCTTAATCATAGGCGATAATGGCTAAGGGTATTTACTGCTCCAAGTAAACCAGTTTGTAAACCGGAAGAAACAGGAGTCGATCATTTGGTATTTGATTAACCAGAACATCTTTCACGGTGACTGGAAACTCGCCAAAGTAAAGGGGTCCAAATATTAATAGTCGGAGCCCTTGTTAAAACCTAATAAAATCTATAAAATAAGATAAAAACTAATACAACCTAATAAATAACTAGATAATTAAAGTACTAAAATTGCTAAAACACAAGGACTAAAATGTAAAGATTTAAGGTTATGAAATATGATATAAATTAAGCTCAACACTTGCCATGACGAAAGCTTCATCGGAACATTCAAAAACGGTCTTAGTTATTTTAAGACGGTAAGTGACTTAGTTACCTAGACTCTTAGGTAGCTAGACATTCCACTCATATCATGCACCAACTCGATCGTTTCAGATTTAATGTCGGTCGCTTACACTGCGTGCACATACATGTACGTTTAAGAAACACTGTGTGTCTTAATTTATGTGCCAAAATAATTAATTTTGATTTAAATTAAAATAAAAAATTATTATAAAATTAATTTATTTTATATCACGTCTTTTCTACGCAAAACGCGCGACACGCGCGAAGTCGCAAAGTGGCTGAAATCTCAAAGTTGCGAAACATACAGCGTACAACGCTTGAGCTAGTAATAGGCTTGACTTCCAGTACCAAGCAATCAGTGGCTCTGGTGAGCGCTCGGCATGGTTTTTAATAAGCAAACCTAAGAGCTCATTAGTTTCTCAGTTCTTCATTTCTGGTTTTTGGAAAAGCTCGAAACCCTTATGCTCTGAAACCTTCTTCCGGTAAGAACTCCATAGATGCTTCTTTGATTTCTTATCTCTTTGCATCTATGATTTCCTAAGTTGATTATATGATAGTTTAACTCTTTACCTTGTGTATATCATCTTAATCATGAGTATTGCTTATAAATCCATATTTAGGAGAACACCTTGTTGAATGTCATGTCTTGTTCATCATATGCATTCAATCTTTTCTAGGTTGGTAGTTCATTATATCATCTTGACCTTGCATTAATCATATGCCCTAAAATCCTAGTATTAGGAAACCCTCAAACCAAACACTTTGAGATTGTTGAAACTTGTGGATTCAAGTTTGGTTTTGTGAACTCAACCCTTGTGGATCGTTCATGGATTCAAGTATCATGGGCTTGTGGACTCCAGCTTGAGTGAAGGTTTTGTCAAGCACAAGGATGATCTCGATCATGGATTTGGTTAGCGTGGAGCGCTTTGTGAAGTCTGTGGATTCAGAGGGTACGTGAGTAGAGCATATGGGGCTTGGATTAGCTTATGGTTGTAAGTCTTACTTGTACTCATTTACTTTATAGTGTATTTGTTGTCGGCTTATTACCATTTTTGCCCCCTGACATTGCAACGAAATCTCAATCCACCCTCTTTCGTTTTAATTGTCTTAATTTGCCACCTAATAGTACACACCGTGTTGCAATGTGCCCCTTCGGCTCAATTCCGTCATAACTTTTGTTAGTCTTGCTGACTTGGCAAGACATATTAGTCATTTCAACCAGCCTGGACCAATCAGCACCTCTCATTTTGCCACAATGACCCAAAGTGGGACCTACCCCTTTAATTTAATACAAAACTTAAAAAATTAAACTTAAAAGAAAAAAATTAAAAGACAAATAAAAGAAATAAAAAAAAAACCCAATCCCCCTCCACCCAGCCCCTACCCCTTTCCCCG
>QANW01000350.1:547017-557454 GCA_003254865.1 Dryas drummondii
GGGGCCGTGGGGGTTGGGTTGGGGGGGGAGGTGCAACATAGCGACATGAGAGGGGGAAGGGAAGGGAAGGGTTGGGTGAGGAGGGAGAGAGGCTGGGGGGTGAGTGAAGGGGGAGGGTTTTTTTTTTTTAAAAAATTTTTGTTTTAATTTTTTGAAGTTTTGTATTAAATTAAAGGGGTGGGTCCCACTTTGGGTCTATGTGGCAAAATGAGATGTGCTAATTGGTTCAGGCTGGTCGAAATAACTAATACGCACTGCCACATAGGCACCACGTCAGCAAGACTAACAAAAGTTATGACGAAATTGAGCCGAAATGGCACATTGGAACACGATGTGTATTATTAGGTGGCAAATTAAGACAATTGAAACAAGAGGGGGTGAATCGAGATTTCTTTGCAATGTGAGGAGGCAAAAGTGGTAATAAGCCTTTGTTGCCTGGGCTTGCGTGCCATAGTTTTTACCTTGATGAGGGTTTCCACGTTACCATAACTTGTGTTAAATGCTTGATGAATTGATTGTTTAAATTAAACAAATTAATTAGTTATGGATATGTATTGATCTTAGTATATAGACTTACCTAAGTTGGTTAATCTTGTTTAAGAATTTGATTCTTGCATCTTAACTTGACCATAAACATGTAAGCCTACTTGCTTTTAGTGGAACCCGATCGAAAACAAATATTTGTGTTGCTTTGCATGTACAATTTAATTGTAATAAAAATCGGGTTTAACATCATATTCACCCCACTCTAGGTATAGTACCAGTACATACTTGGAATTTTAGTTCAAATCCCTAATTTCCCACCTACCTCTACTTAAGCCCAAACTCTCGTCCTTCTACCCTCTTGTAAATACTCAATCCCAGTCATTGTTCCACTTTGATGCTTTCTGAATTCTCAAGCTCCCTTTGCCTTTTGGCTTTCTTGGTTTCAAACCTTCACTGAATCTTCGTGCGTCTCTATTCCAATTCTGCTTCAATGATGTCCAACGTTCAAGCTTCCACCTCAGCTTCCTTCTCTGCTTCCACCACTGTTGAGAAAGAGACGCCGGAGTCACTTGCTCTCAACATTGTCTCTCGCTCTGAGAAGTTCGATGTTGCCTTGACCTTCGCCGTCAAAAAGAGTCAATGAATTTTATGAGCTTTAATCTAATTAGTTTATTTTCATTTTGAAGGACTTTAATTTTAAAAGCTCAAAAAGAATTAAAAAAAAAAAAAGTAAAAACCCAAAGAATAGAAGAAATAAATTAAGTCAAGCCCAAAATGAAAAGAAAAGAAGAAAGAGAGAGCCTGACCTAAGCTCAATTGCTTAGGAGGCGAACGGTCACACGCTGGGGAAGCTTCCCAGCACCTTCCGCTCCACTTCTCTCTTTCCTTCTTGCTGACACGCATCCCCCAGCCTTCCAGCTCGCAACACGTGGCAAAGCATCTCTTGCTGCTGCCAGCCTTTTCCCAGCTAGTTTCTCTCTCCTCTAATCACCCTCTCACACACGGCCACTTATCGATCTCATCCTAGATATTTTTTGCTACACTTTCCTCTTTCCCTTTTGTATTTGGCCTATATAAGGCAGCTCCTAAGATCTTTTAGCTTGGCTTTTGAATTATGAATTTTATTTTCTAGTTTGGTAAGGGAATTTCTAGCCCCAAGGGGCTGGAATTTATGAGAAAGGAATCTCCTTCCCCTTTGTGAATTTCTAGTTAATATCTATCTTTTATTCTCTAGTATTTTATTTTATTTATCTTTTATTTTGGGAATGAATCTCATAGGATTCTAAACCTCCTCACCAAGGTAGAGGAGGACATTCTCCCATGAGATGACCCATATTTCCTACTATTTTAGCATTTTTCCCATATATCTATGAGTTTATTTCTAAAATATCTTGTCTTTGCCTTAAGAGGAGCTCATTTCACCATAAATGTCATGTATTTGTGGTAGTTAGGAGCAACCCTCTACATTTGTGCTTGGTTTTAATTTTCTATAAGCAAACACCTTAGGTTTCATGTTGTTCCTAAAAACTTGAAAGGTTTACACTACTAGAAAAATCTTCACAAGACACAGCGCATTATTTGTGTCCCTATAATATAAGAGGGCACAAATAATCCTGCTCTTATGACATTGGGCACGATGCAACCACAATTAATTTGTATGTTTCCGCAATTGGCGTTTCCTTTGTTAATAGAGGGCGAATTGAGGGTTATGTGCCAAACGTGTAGGCGCATATATTTGTGCCTACACTCTGACAATGAGACAACCCATCTGCAACACTACAGTTATACTTGACGTGACATTCACATAGCACAACTACAAAATTGTGCCCAAAGAGTATTTTTTGTAATTTTTTTTTAAAAAAAAAGCCACCGCTCGAGTCAAGGACGAGAGTGTCCTGCCCAAGAACTTGTTCGCCAAAGTATAAATCCGGTTCAGCTCATCCTTCAATTGAGCATGTGGGCAATTGAGCTCTTCCTTCTCCCATTTTGGTAAGCAGGTTTCTCCATTCTGCAAAACCATTGTTCCTTTCTGCTATAAAAATGGATCTCTGAGGCATATTTGGTATTCCATTAATGACTACTAATGTACATGATGTCCTCTTTTGATATGTTCATCTTCCCTTTGTCTCTTCTACCATTTACTTTGTGTCCGTTCAGGTTGGCCTCCCTGAAAATAACACAGATATATTCCTCAACACATAGAAATGGAAATAGAGGGACTATAATAATGGTAACCTCAACACGAAAATGGGATTGTATGGGTTATTTTGCACTAGGAGTATGCGCTCACCTTCCTCACAACAAATGACAAATACAAATAAGCTACTTCCCATTCATCTTGGGATAGTTTGCCTGGATATTACAAAGCAAGAATGAAAAATGTATCAATACTAAAACTCATGATCACAACACATGTCATTAAGTGAATGACAAAACCATACATAATCAACTGATACTGAAATATTTTTTTTTATTACCATCATTAAATTAGGTCTCAATTAATCAACTGTTTGTATGCAAAGAGAAAGTAAAGGGCCACATAATTGAAGCAAAAGAACTTATTCTGATCTTGGTTATCATCACCTAATGCACCAAGCCTTTGCATTAGCTCCACATATTCTGGTTTTTTCATATACTCGTGCACAAATTCACGTGAGTTCTTCACAAAAAATAGCTCTATATCATACTGCAAAAGGTCAATGTATTTTAAGTAGTATGAATATTCAAGGATTAAGAACCCAACACCTAAAATATCAGCATATAATTTACATTGTAACTGAGTATATTTCAAATACAGGTGACATTCACATTAAAGAAGAAATTATACCTTTTCTACTAATTTTTTGAAGACGTGAAAGGGGACAATCCATTCCAGGCAATCAACAATGTGAAAGAGGATTAAGACCTTTGCTTGCAGTTGGGCACTCCTTAAAGAAAACTACACCACAACAACAAGAGATCAAAAAACAAAAACCCTATTAGCAAGTCCCTCAATCTTAAACCAAAAACAAAAATAACACATATATAAAAGAGAAAGGGAGTGAAAGAGAAGGGGAGGGAGACAGAGACAGAGGAAAAATGAGAAAAAAAAATTAAAAAAACATAAACAAACCCACCCACCCTAACCCCGTCCACCGCCGGCTGTTCCTCTCACCATTGGAGGTCGATTGGGTTGCCGACGAACCACGGTGGTCCGGTGACGGAGCCAGGTAGAGGAAGAAAGAGTAAGGGAGAGAAAGAGAAGGGGAGAGAGACAGAGATAGAGGGAAAATGAGAGAGAAGGGGAGGGAGAAAGAGAAGGGGAAGGAGATGGAGAGAGACGGACAGAGGCAGGTAGAAAAAGGGTGATAGCCCATTGAAAAAATCAATCTGGTTTATTGGGAAGTGTAATGTTGGGTTTAGTGTAGTGAAAATATTCAATTGGCCACACATATATTTATGATTCTTTAAAATGTTTAGTAATAATTTCTGACGGTGACGTGATGAGAGATTATTTAAATATTAATTTAGGCACAAAATTTGTGTCCAATACAAAAGGACACAAATAGGTAGCATAAATTATGTATGTTCATATATATAGAGCATGTATCAACGATATATATGCTCAATGTAAAAAAGGTGTCACATATATTTGTGCTCAATGGCAATTTTTCTAGCAGTGTTAGGGTCTATTCTTCCCTAAGCAAGACAAGATTCTACCATAAAAGCTACAATTGTTAGAGCTTAAGAGAGAGAAATCCTTGGTGAGAGCATTCAAGTGATATTTGGTGCTCTCCTTTATGGGAAGATGTTAAATAGTAGTTTGGGTCATCAAGTGAGGGTAAAGAATCCAAAACCTTGGTATTTCATACCTTTGTTTTAATTCCAAAACCCCAAAAGTGTTAAATTTCTAGTTCTTCCTCCCTACTTCCTTAGATCCATTTAGTTTACGCACTAGGATTTTTTTTTTGGAGGGGGGGGGTTCAAAGCGTTCGTATTAATTTCTTTAACCACTCGACCAAGTTAACCGAGACTCACAGAAATGGGGGGTCATAAGTTTGTATCATATTCAGCATATATTGGGCCGTGAAAGGCAACTAAAGGCCCAAGTCGTGTGGAGCAACGAATATAAGCCCAATGTACGTTAAAGGCACGACCCAGTCCAGTGTGAAGCAATCTTAGCCATATGAGGACACAAAGTTAGATAGGAAAGAGGATAGCTTGAGCGTGAAGGAAAAGTCAAGTCAAGAAGACATAGTCCAATTAGAAAAAGGATTTCTAGGACCCACTAGGGTTGGATTCTTATAAATACATTCATGAAGCAAAACAAAAAGACTTTCAACACAACTGACAAACTTTAGATGATTGTTTTAGCTCTAACAGGCTTTTCTTCTCTAATATCAACTTGTTCCTTTCTAGTTTCATGTTTTAGCAGTATGAGATTCATTGTTAGAACAACCATTGTTGCTCAATTTCGTGGTAATCAAGTAATTTACAATTTCTTCACCAAAGTTCATTGCCTTACAATTAACCCAATCACTCTTGAATTTGTCATTCATACTTTTGAATTCACAAACAGTCATATGAACAGTTAAGTCCTTAATTTCCAAGGCAAGTAAGAGCCCAAGCCAATAATTGTTCCTTCCCCAACTGTAAAATTGTTTGGCGCATAAGTTAGTTTAGGAGAAAGTTCTAATTTTGTTTAAAAATCTACGCTTGGCCTCTCGGCCGCGTAGTGACATGCCCATATCAAACATGAAGGACGCGAGTGTTCTCTTTATTCACAACTAAATCTTGATCGTGATCTTTTTTAGGGTAACAAAGATAAAAATGGACTGGCCTCTAAAACTCTCTAAAATGATTCACCAAAACAGAGAGCAAGGTGAAGATTTTGACTTCTAGGGGGCAATGTAGGACTCATAGTTGGTTCTAAAGAGTGCTGGTATATTTGAAAATGTGCTGTGGCACCATGTAAAGTCATTCAAACCATGCATCACAACTTTATGAGTTGTTATGATACTATTCCAAGGACAGAAAGAGGGACAGATATTCAGAATTGCAACCTTAAATTCTCAATGGGAAAAAAAAGACAACTAAGCCAAACAAAATACTCATCCAATGTAAAATTTCGCTATGAAGTTTACTCAATTTGTTAATTCCATAATAGCAGAAACAATGTCTTCATTTGCTGTTTTGAGTGCTTTAACAGCCCTTGATCTTGAAACCCCAGCTTGAGTCATGACCAACTCGATATCCTTGGGCTCCACACTAGTTTCATCCACATCTTCATCGTCTTAAGCCAATGTTGATGGCTCATGCTGTGCTGTCACATTACTTAGATTAGGAGCCTTGAACTGCTCTGCAACCTGAGTTTGCAATTGCGAGCTCAAATCTTCAATCTTTGCTTCTCCAAATTCGACATATGTTTCAGATGAGGGGCTCTTAAAAACATCTAGCTTTGAGATAACAAACAGAATTTGCAAGACAAAGATTAATACTTAATTTTATGGATAAAAGTCTTATGAGGAAGCTGTAATACAACATGTAACACCGGAATGACAAATCAAAACAAAAAACAAAAAAAGCAGCAAATTAATTAACACCGACATTCTTGCTCTTTTCACAATCACACGGCTGACACCTGGTATTGGCTTCATTCCAAGTTTCAGCATTGCCTTGCGACTCTTCTTTTCACTTCTGCTCTACTTAGATCTACCACTTGCATCTTCTCCTTGTCCAGCAATAGTGACAATTCAGACAAGATAACTTACCCATAATTTTACTTGCACGCATAATGCTAACTATACAACATATTAATTAATGTCCAACTTTCCCCCCTTAAAATCAAGATACAATAGGGATTTCAATTATTCTCTGTTATGCTTATAACATTTAATTTCCTGATAAACTTCGACCAATATTGGGAACAAACTTTTTTTGTTTTTCTTAAATTCAAGGGAGAGAGTGATGGAAAAATAGAAGGAATTAAAAAGAAAATGGTCACTGACATGGCGCAATTTGGAGCGTCGATCACGCTAGATCAGATGGCCCAAATGCGCCAGCCCTTGGTTCGATCTAATGCATCGCAATGCACAGAGCCTATCATGCACCGTCGATCCTCAACGCACGCCAGCAAACGACGCGGATGACCAGCAATCCAGACTGTCCCTCGCAAACGACATGTTGTACGCCCCAGCCCCAGCCCCAGATCCGTTCGCGTGACCCGCCCGTACCCGCTCAGCCTGCTTCATTTTCTCTCACAACATGACCTGAGGGGTACCATTTGATGCGGTTCGATTTTTTCCTATCCCACATCGAAAATTCACTAGTTTTTCTCACTTTTTCAAGCCTATAAATAGAGAACCACCCCCTTCTTTTCACTTCACACATTCAGCTAAAAACTTTGTGATTTTTTCAAAGTTTTCTTGAGATAAACCACTTGTTGACAGTTTCTTAAGTTTAAAATATTTGTTTGGGTTGTCTCCTTGGGTACCCTTAAGGATTTTGCACCTAGAACATCTCAATCAAATAATTTTGGCAATTTGTAGGGAAACTCTGCCAAATTGTCTGCTTGCCTTGGTAAGGTCTTTGAGTAAGACTGTTGAGCTCAGTTAAATTATTTTATTTTGTGGTTAATTACTTATTAAGCTTTAATTTTGTGTTTTAGCAATTTTATTGTGGAGATTAAGTAGTGGTGGGTCGGAATACCGCTATAACCGAACCGCACCCGAAAATCGACGCGACCGATCCGCCCAGCAACCGCTCCGACGAGAGCCGACGCATTGGTTGTGGTTTTCTAACCGATCCGACAGGGGGCGGAGGCGGCTTCTAAACCCCCACACCGTCGGTAAACCGCACCGACCGACCCTTCTTCATCTTCTTCTTCTCTCTTGGTTTCTGGCAGCAAGCAGCAGCTTCTTCTTCTTCTTCTCCTCTCCTGGTTTCTCTTTTTCTCCTCTCCTAGTTTCTGGCGCGCAGCAACTTCTTCTTCTTCTTCAACCTGCAACCTCGCCGCCGAGATGGACGACCTTTCTTCTTCGACTACTGCAACCTCGCCGCTGCGATGGACGACCTTGATGCTGTCGCCGCGATGGACAACCTCAGATGTCGCTGCAGCTTCTTCTTCTTCTTCAACCTGCAAGTCCTGCAACCATCGCACAGCCACACCAAGCACAGCCACACCCAAACAGAAAGCTGGTCGGTTTGGATCCATTTCGAATCGATCCGACCGTCACTTGCGGTTTCATCGACAGTCGGTTCACCGACAGAGTCGGTGGCGGCAGCGGTTGGCGTTTTGCCCATTTCGACCCTAGTCGGTCGGTCGACGGTATGTGGCTGGCGGTTCGGTTACCGACACCGACCCACCCCTAAGATTAAGCTAAGGAGGTCTACAACCAGATATTTAATCTCTATTTTATCTTTAAGGTTTTTATTCATGATTAATTAGTTAAGTTGTAATTAATCATGTCTAAAAGTTGGATTTAATTATGTATGATTAATTAGTTAAGTTGGTTTTATTAAAATAAATAATAATGTCTGAATTAGATTTAATTACATAATTAGTTGATTAAAGTTGGATTAATTGTAATCAATTAATTATGTAAATCAAATTCGATTATAGAATTGCTATAACTAAAAGAAAATAGATTTACTCAGAAGTATGCAAATAGAGTTTAAGATGGATTAATTTACTTTGCTTGCATGACTAGTTACTTGACGATTAATCAATTTAATAATGGATTGAGGCAACCTTATTAAAGTAACCAAATACGTGATGTCGAGATCAGTATCGGCTGCTGTTGCTCTGCCAGCTTAAGAATACTAGGACTAATCCTCCAGTCTCCCTCGTACTGACCTAGTTATGTCGTTGGATTTTAATTGGTTAACCTCCAGACTTATAAATAAAATCAGACTTTAAATCGAAACCCAAAGTCCCGAAAATACAGAGACTTAGTCTTAGTAGACTAGTTTTTGGAATTGTTTGGAAAGACAAGACCAAAAGGAAAGGTCATGCCAAAGCTCTGCTAAAGTTATTGTTTGACTAAAGTCGGTATTTTGTCAGATTTGGATTTCTATTTTCCCAAAGAAGGATTTAATTAAGGACATTTGGTGTTGTGGAAGTGCATAAAGGTTAAACTTGGACACCAGGTAGGGAGATTCTCACACCCTGACTTTTGGGACTATTTTGTGCATGTATATATGATAATAAATATGTTGTTTGTGAACTCTGCATCATTTTTTTATGCAATGTTGGATGATTTTGTGTTAGTAATGAGGATTTGGGAGTAAAGGGTCACAAAATACGATGACCTTAGGTTTCGATCCCCTAAACTTCCAGAAGGGGTACGTACATACGAGCTAGTCGATTTGTCCTTCTGGGGAGACTAGCTTAAGGGGTACTACCATGATAAAAGATACTCTCGCTACATTATCGAGTGTGGATGCGTTAAGTGTAGTTGGCCATTAGTGATCAATCATCAGGTAATGATATTTTGGGATCCCATAAACGTTTTAAGAAGTTGCATGCTCATCATCAAAGATTTCATGGATTTCAACGATTAAACTTTGATGTTGGATTGTTGGTGAATCTTTTCGGACTGTTTTATCACTGGCTATATTTATTAAGTATTTTACTTACTATTTTCAAACTCAACCAACACTACTAGGAAATACCCCATTAGATATCACTACATAGATATTAGTTTTAACAAAATTGATATAGTAGAAGTTTTTTATATCAGTTAGATTTTTAGTTTTTTAAAACTGATTTCTAAATACATTTATATATTGCCACATTTTTAAATCTGATATCTAATTTTTCGGTATAAGTTATTATTCTGTAAAAACCGATATCTAAATCCTTACTGATATCTTTGTTTTAGCTAAAAAAAATAAAATAAAAATTTGAAGACTATTACTTAAATTTTTGGACTAATTTCCCAATACTTGAACCCGATACCCTCCTCTCTCAAACACAAACACTCTCAAACTTTACTCACCCCAAGCTCTCTCTCTCTCTCACACCCTCACTGATCGAGACCACACTCACCACCCTCGTTCTCTTCAACCTCCGAATCCAATCACAGAGACAGAGATCGACATAGAAAGATGGAGAGAAAGAAGAATAGCCATGGACGATAGCTGTGCGGTGTGCGGTCTGCTCCCCCTGCGTCGCTCGCCTTCGCTTCATCTGCCAAGACCGCCGATGCTGCATCTTCAAGTCCGAGCCAGCGAAAGAGAAAGAGAGAGCGCGCGGGAGGGAGGGAGAGAGAGAGAGAGAGCGCGCGCGACAAGGAAGGTCAGGTTAGGGTTTTGAAAATCTCAGAAATTGATGGATTGATTGCACAAGGTTAATGAGCAGTGGGTAAATTGAAGAAATTTTATGCCCTAGTTTTCGCTTTTCTTTACTTATAATCCTCCAATTTTGTTTAAGCTACAGCCGAATTAAAAAAGAATAAAAAATACAGAAAGAAAAAAAACCGAAAATGGTGAGTTTGATTTTGGTATATGGCGCATGAGTTTGATTTCGTGTGGCTTATCATTTCTTCTCATTTCACAGGAACTCAGGGACTCCTCCCCCCTTCTCCTTCCGCTCTGCCTCCAAATATTTTTTGCTGAGTTTCGGTTCCCGCTCTCTCCCTTATGGTCACTTGAGACTGTCAGATTTTGGATTGTGTNAGGGTTTTTGAAATTTCTGCATTTACTGAATTTGTTTTTTTTTTTTTAACATATTGAATATATATATATATATACATTTGTATATATTTGGGTTTGTGTTGCTTTTGTTGTACGTTTTACGAATATGGTTGTTTGTGAGGGTATGATATATTGGTAGCTGAATAGAATGGAGGAAAGAAGAAGAAAGTTAGTGCTCAAGTGTTTTTTGTTATTTCAATATGATGACTATTCTACACGAGGCTTGTTTGACTTCGTTAAAATGATAGATGAATCAAGGAAAGGCATACAAGGAAT
>QANW01000350.1:561043-621505 GCA_003254865.1 Dryas drummondii
TCCCTCTTATTAATGCATTAAAGGAGAAAATTGTAGTGGTAAGATTGAAATGGAATTCATTTTAACAAGAACACTAAGGCTTCAAAACCCAAGAAGGACTACAATTAATGGTTGTGGTTAGAAGTTTTTTTATGGTATGTAATGGTTGACTTACAATATATAAATATGCAATTGGTTGTGGTTAGAAGTTTTTTTAGTGTTGCTAGCTGCTTTGGTCCTATGACAATTTTCAACTATGTGTGGATAATGTGCCAATGTGATGAGTTCTTTTAATAATTGTAGGCTTTTGAGGAAGTTAAGCTCCCTAGGCTAAAGAAAGAGACCCCAAGTATTACACTCTCAATAAAAAGACATGATATGGAAACTGTGGAAGTAATCTTCAGAATTTTATGGACTAAGGAATATTACTGTATAGTTAGGTAACTTTTATCTATGTAAATGAATCCTTTTAATTTTGCTTATATTAAATATGTATTGGTTTTGGATAATAATTATCTATTAGTCATAGGTGTGCATAATTTAGAACTAGTCATATATGCCTTGTATTTTGTGTAGATTTTTGAAGTTGCTTAGGGGGTTATATATGGATTATGGTTATCCCTACTTGTAGAGGGATTTGTAATTCTTTTTTGTTAACTTGAATATGGGTTGAAATTGGATGTTGGAAATGTATGAGAATGTTGGATGAAATTTATGGAAGCATTTAAATTGCACAAATTGGCAGGAAAAATTAATATCTAACAACCCATTTTATTTTATTTTTTTTAATTCAAAAACATTTACAATATTAGTTAAACACTGATATCTAATGTATATTAAATCTGATATTTATACAGGTATATACATCGAAATAACAAATAACACCGATATATAATGTTATTTTTATTTCACATTCTAACTCAAACGTGATGTTTAAGAGACTTATAATATCTAAAACAACGAACAAACAGATATCTAATGTGTACATATATATCGGTTTTAGTTACAAATTCGATGTGTTAAAAATATTATATATCGCTTTGATAAAAAAAGTGATGTAACAACCTACCAAATATAGCTTTTGATGAGTTTATAATATCGAAAAATATAACCAAACAGATATGTAATATACCTTTTAATGTCAGTTCTTGAAAAAATAATGATATTGAAAGTATATTACATATCGGAATCCGTTCATTTAGAAATCGGAAACTTGAAAAATCGATATATATTATTTATTAACAATATCGGATATTTAACAAATAGGATGTCTAATTTGATATAGACATCGGCCCAAAACTGATATTGAAAATAGGGTACATTAGATATCACGTCTGCCCTTATCGGTCGCAAACCTAATAGACATCGGTGTTCCACTAATATCTAATGGGGTATTTCCTAGTAGTGCAAGGTCCCCCGATGAGAAGCTATAATCGTATGTGATGCTCACCCCCTATGTTGTTTGCTTTGTACTTGCTTATAATTGCAGATCATGTTCCAGTTGACGATCTTAACTAATTGGTTAGGCGAGGCACTCATATATTTTGCTGGGCATCCTCAGGTCTTCTTCATGTTTAAAATATTGTTTTGTTGGGTCTCCTACCCATTTTATTATCTGTCCTTTATTCCAGTTTTTAATTATTCAGAATATCTTTCTAGTAGTTGGTTGGTATCTCGTTTGGGGTTTTGTTTCACAAATATGATTTTTACTGATGTCATATTGTGCTAAGGGTTATTTTGTAAAACTTTAAACACCCTACTGGGTTGGTTTATTTTAAATATATTTTGAAGTATACTTTATTCTCTGATCCAACCCGTTTTCCATCAAATAAAGGCTTAACTCGTTTTAAGAAACTTAGAATAGTGATGCTAAGGCGTGATATCATATTTTAGGGTTCTTAGGAATGGAGCCTCTGCCAGGACCCCCGTTTGGGGCCTGACAAGGATCCTTGCCCAGCACATGTTTTCATTAATGTGAGTCGGCCTAACACTTATTTTTTTGGAGAAATTATTGTGTGAGGGTAACACTATGTAGCGCTGTGACTAATTCATATATTAGAATTATAACATGTGTACAATTAGTAATATCTAAAACCTTAAACCCTAAATGTATAAACTAGGGGTGGTAGCGATTCGGTAACCGAACCGAGATGGCTCAACTGATCACCGACCACCGGCAGTATGGCCAGCTTTGCCACGGACATCGATATCGACAAGGTCAGTACCAGTCGATATCATTTCGGCACGGTCGCGATGGCTGAGACTTCACCCTCTTCTCTCTGCAACTCCAACTCCAACTCCAGCACCTCCAGTCACAGTCACCGGCCTGCTGCAACTCCAACTCTGCAAGTCTGACCACTCAAATTCACCACCGTGCACGACTCACCACTGTGTGACTCACCACCGTCATACCTACTCCCCGGAGCTTCGCCACTGCCAAGCTTGAGCTTATTGTAAGAAGAAGAAGAAGAAGAAGACAAAGGGTTGGTTGGTATCGGTTGGCCGTTGGTTTAAGATTTCCCGACCACCACCACCATTAACAAGGGTCGGTATGTCAGTCGATGACGCCGATTGGTTCAATGTTCCGCCACCTCAGTTGTTTGCTGTTTGTTTTTGGTCGGTATGTCGGTCAGTGGCAGTTTGTCAAAAGATTTTCCGAGCCCTAGGATAAACTCGTCACTCACTCATATTATAACATGTGGATTAGATAACACCGAGTGACAATGTTACGGTCACATACAATAATTTCTCTAAAAAATTAGTGATAGGTCAGCCCACATTAAGGTAGGCTGGCTTTTTATTGTCTTTTTTAAAAAACTAAAAATCCCTATAGTGTTTTTAGATTTTTTCTCAAAAAAAAAAAAAAAAAAACAAGACCCCCTTTTNCTCTCTCTCTCTCTCTCTCTCTCTCCTCTCCCTTGTTCGTGGTTATGCAAATATCAATGCGATATTTGTGTGAAATATTGGCAAAAGATTGAAAAAAAATTGAAAGATTTGAAAAATTTACAATATTGACAGTTGGTCGCCAAATTATTGTTGTACGAGAGAAACAAAAATATTTCTGATTTTTCTTAGTACTAAGGTTCTTAGTAAATAAAGAATCCCTTCCAACAGGGTTCCCTCATGCTGGAGGAAGCATCCCCTTAATTTGAATGGTATGATACTATGATAGCTCTTCTACTTGTTGCTGAAGTTCTTGAAGACTCTGTTGCTGCTAGTTACAAACTTAGCACCCCGTGGGGTACTGGCCAGCTGATTTTTTTCAAACACTAAACTCAAACAGAAGGAAAGTAGTAGAAGGTAGATGGAGAGAATTCCTCTTTTTAAAATGAACAAGAGTTCTCTTTCTAAAATGGACGAGAGTTCTAATACATTTATTACTGGTGGATGTGGTATAAGGGATTGCGTTTGTAAGAAAATGAAATCTGTGCAAATGAGGTGCATGTGGCAGAAGAAAAAAACAGGGTAGAGGAAGAAAGCAAGAGTTAGGGTCACTATTGCTTACTAATTAGCAGAGAGGGAGAGGGAGAGGGAGAGGGAGAGAATATTTCATAGTACTTGTAATAATCTAGAGAGAATATTTCATAGTGCTTGTAATAATATAGGGGGAATAATTCATTGTGCTTGTAATAATCTAAAGATACGTACAAGGCAGAGTAGAGGTATATGCCGTTACAATTGTTTGCCACGTCACAAATTCCTAAATACAGTTCGCATAACTAAGTAGACTAGAGTCTTTCAAGGTCAAAAGAGTCAGATGAGAGTGAAGTGTCTTCACGAACCATATATAGCAGCAGCAACCTCCGAACCATCCATCACAGGGTAGCAGTTGCAAGACTGTTAAAGGTGGAACAAGACAGAGTTATGCCTCTTCACCAACCACCGCTGCTTCCGTTCTCAGACCATCTGTTTCCAGCTTGGGACTGTGAACTTCTTTTGGGTTCAGCTGCCGTTCTCAGACCATCTGTTTCCAGCTTGGGACTGTGAACTTCTTTTGGGTTCAGAACCCCATCCCGAAGACCCATTATCAGAACCCTTTTTTTTTGGGTCAGAACCCCACCCTGAAGTCCCATTATCAGCACCAGCATCATTTGCACCAGCCCCACCCCATCCTCCTGCGCCACCACCACCTCCTTGGCCCCAGCCATCATTGTCATTGGAACCAGCTCCGCCACCCCAACTGCTGCCTCCAGTGCCACTTCCACCAGCACCCCAACCACCAGGGAAAGCTTCCCTGCCAGGTGAGTTTTGAGCCTTGGCACCTGGAAAATTGCCCAAACCATCATCCCCATCCTTGGTATCTGAACCCCACGTAGGAGCATCATAACCAGAATCCTGCCTTTCATTGCTGGTGCTATTTCCTCTTCCTCGACCACGGCCCCGCCCACCATATGGTCTAGGTAGGCCACTTGGATGTCCATCTCGACTGCTACCATTTCTGTAATCATTTCGGCCTGTAAAACGAAACATGAAAAAGCAAGTCACGAAGTCTTGACAAAGGAAACGAGGAGTACTATGCGTTTGATGACATTGAGGGCAGGTATTTGCAGGACCAACATGAATGCCTATCTGCACTAACATCAAGGAAAGCAATACAACAGATTTAAACCAATGAAGACATCAAAGTTACATAGCAGGAAGCACAACAGTAACCAAATTAAAACCAAACAACCTGCTGGCCTAAAACTAAGTACATGAGCACAAAAGGAAAAGAAGAAGATAATTCCATCCAGCTGGCCATCCCATACTGTGCAGAAAAAAAAATTTCAGTAACGGGCAATCCAAATTCCATGAGTAGGGCCAACTAAATAAAGTAATTCCTAGTTTGCAATTCATTTCGGTTGCACGAAAAGACAAACAGTTACCCTCATGCAACAATGCAAATGTTGGTGTTCATCAAACATATAAGTTGCGAATCCACGTTTCATTTTACCTGTTCGTGAACTAGGTGTAGATGACCGATCCCTGTCAAAAGACTGGCCTCTCCAACCACCCTCGTTGGTGGAACCACCCCAGCCACTGCCCACAGATGCCCCTGATGAACCTCCAGTTGCAGGGCTCCGCATTGGCACCATGGCAGCGACCGATCTAATTGATGGCGCTGACTCATGCTGAGGGTCATCAATATGCCGCTGAAAATATGCTACAAGCCGATCAATGTCCTCAAACATCCTTTTCCTGAACTTGAATCCCTTCGGATATAGACCAACATACTCATGGTGAGGATTTGTACTCCGTATATAAGTCAGAATGAAAGTGCCTGGATGTTCATGTGATATACCAAAGCAATAAACTATCCTCATAGGGTACTCCAATTTCTCACTCTTCAGAACTTCGTCAACCTCTGCTTTTGTGCCCCTCTTGAACTTGCGATAATTTAGCATTGTCTTCAAGTGAGCCACTAAGGGATCAACATAACGATCCATGACCTGCATTTTAAGTTATCAACACCCACATAAGTACTCAGTTCAGTAGTGTGCCATCACATTTCAATCCCTTGACATCAAGAGGAACAAAGACAAGAGCTGCCCCCTTTTTATATCTAAATACAAGAAGCATATGTAAATATTTTTCTCCGCAACCAAAGAGAGAAATTCAATGCCTACTTTTAAGAATCCGCACTTGAAAAATATCTAAATTTCTGTTGCACAAGTTCAACAAAAAATACAATATAATCCATTGCGAAACATCTTCTGGCCAAAGAACAATGAGTGATACTATAACTCTGGCAAGAGAGAGAGAGAGAGAGAGAGCCTTTACCACTAAACCTGTACTTTCTTATCCAAAATAGAGAACTTTATACCATTTGCTTGACATTGATTTTAACCATCCATGATTCAAGCATCATGAAATTGTATATAGGCCAAGATCATTGGTTAAAAGTCAAACAAATTTAGAATTAAGAGAAATTAACCTTCAATAGCTATAAATTGACAGAAAAAAAGAGACAACTAATAAAGTCCAACTCACTGAGAACACATTCTTTATAAAATTCTTACCTCATCCAAATCCTCAAAAGTGTCCTCCCCAATTTTCAGGGTCTTCCCAATACGGAGTAAGCTTGTTATGTCCTTGTGTTCCTTACCACCTTCAACTATGTCTTTGTGAGCATAAACTCCATCATAAACCTTGAGAGTTAAGGTTAAATATGAAGGCCCACGAGAACTAGGACGAATAATACTTTCCCCGGGATCCTTATCAGACAAGAACTGTAAAACATAACAGATGACACACCATTTCATAAGAAACGTGGTTTCGGAATAATATGTGTGTCGATAAATGTACAAAATTCAAGCACTGAATGCACTGTTAAGATCCATATAATATAAAGATCTTCAGATTCAGATTCAAACTAATTTTAAACTTCAAAAGTTCATAATTAAAAAAATAAAAATAAAAACTTACAATTTCTCCAATAATTCTGCATAAAAAATAAAAATAAAAATTCAATTCCAGGAGCATTAATGGTAGAAGATGTGTAAGAAAACCAAAGAGAACACGGTCTTAGTAGAATCTTCGTTTTCTTTTCTGTTCTTTGTTTTTTTATTGTTTTTTTATGGAAGACCAATTTAATCACATACTCAATAACTTACATTGAATTCAGTGCTGTAAAAATTTGGTCAAACCTCCTTTTAACTCCCACAGGCTTACATGGTGAGGCATACAATAAGTCAATAACACACAAGCACATACAAAAATTTAATATAACATGAATTTGTGTCAATTAATAAGACTGATTACCAACAACAAATTTCATAATTCAAATCAACCTAACATATAAACTGAAACATCAGTTATCACTAACAACATTATTGACACATACCTCCATTGCTTCATCTGCAGTTATATTCTGGAAGCGAGGATGAACAATCATTCTTGGCTTGAAATGCTTCTTTGCAAGTTCCTTCTCTTTACGAGCTTTTTCTTGCTCAGTCTGTAAACTTCTTCGGTCTTCATGGTAATAGCTATCAAGGTTCCGAATGTTCTGATGTCGGTTGTTTCTCATCTCATTCTCTCTACAAACTAGGAACACCTGATACCTATTCTTTACAATAGATTTGATCTTGCAGGTGAGAATGTCACCCTCATGCAGTCTGTCAGATAACTCAGTGATATCCCTCCAATCATCCGAATAGTCTTCTTTCATTAGCATACCAGTCAATCCAGATTCAAGAGCACAAATTGCCCTTTGAGCTTGCACCCTGCGAACTGTTGCCTGCACAATTCTTCCTTCAGCAAGGGTATCCTCAGTTTCACCTGAAATCATATAGAACTCTTCATCCTGACTTGGTTCTTCATATTGTTTACGCCAATCCTGAAAACCCTGTATTAATTCTCTCCTTATATCAGAAAACGTTTGTATCTTATTCTCACGCTTTTTGCTTTTAGCATATGCTTCAACATCAAGGTTTTTTAGATAACTAGGTCGATCCCTAACATGCTCTATAGCCATCTCCATAGCATCCTCGTCATCATTTCCACCGTCCACATCATAAACATCTTTGGCCAATTCTTGTGCAAGAACATAGGACTCTGGATGAATTCTTGTATCATCCAACAGATCAATAAATTGGCTGCTGCTAGCAGCCAACCCACTCCGCCGAACACGCAAGAAACCAACTGCATTCACAAACACCTTTTTACCAAGCCCATGTGCTGTCACAAAGTCCTTTCGAGTAAATATTGCACCAGATCTTACCAACGACCTCTGCAAAGATGCTGCCTTTCTAGGTCCAAGCCCAGAAATGAATTGCAAAGGTGAAAATAACCATTCATGGCTGATAGCCAAATTTATGTCAAGGCCTACCTGGTTTGTAACATCTACCATGACCTGTTCAGCCATTGCATACTTCTCATCTGGGGTGAGAAAGTTCTCTAAAGGATTGAGTTTCCAGGACAAGATCTCTCGTCCTGGTCCACAAAGTGTGGCAACCATGGCCAGTGGATTTTGAAGATAACGCCCAAGAGCCACAGCCCGCTTGACAATGCCTAACAACACAAAAATTTCAAAATTAACTACCAGACATCTTCATGAACTCAAGACTTGAAAGTTGGAAACAATTATACCTGATTGCGCAGGTAGCTGATCAGATGAAATCCGAGAATTTTCATATAGGCGAGCCAAAGATTCATCGCCATAAACAATGCTTAGGCCATCCATATCATGCCCAACATCTCTAGGATTTTCCTCCACCATCTTAAAAATAATCTGATAATGGCAAGAGTCAAATAATTAAGCATCAGTGTACCAAAGATGGATTTTTGAAATAGGAGATGCATGTACTCCATACACACTAAAAGAAGATGCATACAGAATGAGATGAAAATGAAAAATGACATAAGAAAACCCATCAGCTCATTTCATCAGACTATTTGCACTAAGACATTATTAGTATATCAGCTAATAAACTATTTCTTCCTATGGGAAGATAATGTTTTAGTAGATTATAGGAAACATAACTTTTATTTTTTAAAAATAAAAGAAATAAAATCTACAAAGACCACGGACAAGACCTCCCTTTGGATTATTAACTGCTAATATGAACAAGGCACTGAGGGATTATTAGGTTTAAGCTCATGTTTCCAAAAAACTGTTTGATCATTTACACCGCTTCCCACCTCCCCCAATACCCAAAAAAGGAAATTACAAAAAAAAAAAAAAAACGCTATAAGAATAGAAAGCTACACTATATGACACTACATCTCAATAAAATAATTGCAAAACTAAGAACCCAATAACCATCTCGATGACTATTGTAAGACTCACCTCATAAATATCATCTTTCAGGCGAGTACAAGATAAATTAACAGCTCCTAGGACAGCAACATGTGGTTGATGATCAGTCATGAACTTCAAAACACGTTCTTGATCATTTTTCTTACGTTGCTGATCATTAACATTATGGGAACGTAAAGTGAGGGACCCTGTGTAAAGTACATCTAGCACTTCACCAGATGAATCTAACATCACAAAAGTGGTTGCTGGCTTCCCAGGGCCCCAACAACAAGCCATGACCCTGGGAGCAGCTTCATCATCTGAGCTAGTATCATTTTCCTTTCGTTGATATGGTCCTACAGAGATTTTGTTCCACAAAACCATTCCATATTCCATAAGCAACCAATTTTTTGATCTACTGGTCAACAAGGATCTTGCTTCTTTCTCCATTGAAGGTAGAAGAAAATTAAAAAGGGCATCCTGCAATATCAACTTCCGCTGCTCATTCCAAAGTTGTGCGGATTTACTAACACCATCACTAAGATAGTACTCATTAAAGTCACTTATCAACTTATTTAGTCTGTCTTCTGGCAACTTAATAGTAACTTGAAGAAGCTTCTCCTCTTCAGCTTTCTGGATAAGCAGCCATTGTGCATCCTCAAATCTATTCAATGGCTTTTTTTGCAACCACTTCACCCCTGTGAACTGATGAAAAGCATCTATTGCAACATGTCCATCAGGTGTTGGGCTTGTTGATACCTCAACAATATCCAAGTAGTTGCTTCGGACATACTTCCTGACACATGGCTCACAACTTATCTCAACAGCCGCCTGGAATAAGCCATAAAAGAATCTCAGACAACTTACAACCAGATTTTATGACAAAGCATGATAGAACAAACATTAATATGAAATACAAAACTATCTATGCATACCATATGCCTAGCTCCTTTGAGCACAGCTTGAGGTGTCTCAAACATTGCACATGTAAAGTTTGACGCCATCTCCTCCGGTGTCTCCTTAGCATCCTCCAGCTCATCCATTCTCTATAATTAAATTAAAGTGTGAACCTCATGTCTCTGGTTTTCCCATAAAAAGAAGAAGAAAAGAAACTGAAAGTGCAAGATAAATCAAACTTTACCATTTTTTCTAGAGATAATTGCAGTCCAAACTGCTCAGAGCTGTAACCAAACTTGCTTGCAACCTCCCACAGGCCAGCCTTACTGCAGATACTATAAAGTGATTTCCTTTTGGGCCTCTTATATTGTCCCTCATCCACACCTACCTCACCCGAAGGGAAATGCAAGTTAAACTTGGTGTCAACATCATCAACCTCCCTCTCTGATTCTGCAGCCTTGAGCGACTTCATAATTGATTCAAAAAGCTGCTGATTTAAAGTGAGTCTTGTCTCATCATATATACGGCGAGATTCTTCCTCAAATCGTTTATTGTAGTAAGATTGTAAGGCGCTTTTTCGCTTCTGAAGCAGCAGCCATTTTTTGTCCAGGTCCTGGATGGCCCAAAGTACCTATGAAAAAAAGGTAAGTAATTTCAACATATTGTTTGTTCATTCTTTAATCTTATGTCAGCTTAACATATATGAGAGTCTCATGACAGGTACCTTGTGCCACTTGAGCGCAGATGTTTTCTCATTTTTATCCTGATTTTCATCATCCAATTCAAGGTGCTCAGGATCTTTCAATAAGCTTAGGCACTCCTCTTTCCGATACATAGCAATAAAGGGAATCTGAAAACAAGGAGAAAATGACAGAACAATAAAATAAATATCAGATAAACTAAAAGAATTACACCAAATTAATAAAATTACTAACGTCCAACTTCTGCACATGGTGCAAGTCCAAAAATCTGATGATGTCATCCCTACTTATAGAGTTCACCAAGCCTGTCTTGCCAAACAAAGGTACTGTACCACTTGTAAGTTGATTATATATCCAGGTACTCTCATCATCTATACTAATCCCATCCAAAGGAGGAGAACCTGTGCTTTCTTCATATATCTACAAAATAAAAGAACAAATAAAGTTCATGTCACATAAAATCTACTATTATAGTGTATTATCAAGGGCAAGACAAAGGACCTGCATTCTTTCCGGAACATCAAGCTCCCGAATCTGGTCATCCTTCTCTGTCATATACTTTTCAGAAAGAACAATTGGTTCAAATTCATCTTCAAGCCTCCTTTCCCTCCATTCACCAGAATCCAAACCCTGCTTACGGAGCTGCAGTAATTCATCAACATCACCGAATATTTCATGGGCTTCCTGCAAAGCAGATGACGATACTCCTGGTGCCTGCCTAGATTTTTTTTTCTTAAGCTTCCTCTGTCTAGACAAGGAATTAACAAAACACAATGAGTTGATTATTCAAATATGAAGAAATTCAGTTCAAAACATAAACAGATACAGGCAGGGCATGCGCACACTGAAGAAATACCTCACAGGAGCTCCAGTCTCGTCAAATTCTTCATCAACTATAAAGTCTGCCATTTCATCCTCTTCACCAACTTCTCCATCATCTTCCGCTTCTGCTGGTTCCTCCTCTTCAGCAATGTCCTCAAGTGGAGGACCTATAGTGTTACAGTGTATGATCAATCAAGAATAAACCAAATCCTACTCTGGTTATTCTACAAGTCAAGTTTTCCACATGTATAGATAAATATACCTTCATCATCACCAAATAAGGAGCGCTTAAGCTTCTCCTCTGCAGTTCTTCCACTTTTACCAGTACCAATAAACTCCTCCTCATCAGATAATCCACCGGGATCCCCTCCAGCATGCCTCTGAGCTTTTTTCAGCCGCTTAAATTTCCCCTGAAAAGGTTTGGACAAAAAAGGAAAGAAGAGAAAAACATCTAAATCATGAACTATGCAAATTTAGAAAGAAATAAATGCATCAAACTTCAAACTCAACAGAAACTATAAAAAGATATGGACGATGTTCACAACCTTCCTGCGGGGGGCAATTACATTATTGTCCTCTAGGAGCTCATAGTCATCTTCATCAAGAACATACTCCTCTCTAGAAAATTAGAGACAGGAAAAAAATTATAAAAAGAATGAACTAACCCTCTGTTTAATTGCTACAAGTTTTTAAAGAGAGAAAGAAGAAGATGATGAAGATTTCATTGACATTGCATTCAAATGTCTTCATCTAAAAGGGAGAAGAAGAAAACAAGCCTCAAACCAAAGAAATGGAATTTCATCATCAAAAGCTTTGCAAATTTTAGAAAGATAACAGCTCAGGGTCTAGAGCGTTCACTTTTTCTTTCTTTTCTTCTTCTTCTGCCTCTCCTCATCACTGTCTGCTCTCTCTTCTTCTTCCTCTTGCTCCTCTTCTTCATCAACATCATCTACTATAAAATCATCCTTTTCATATTCATCCGGCCCTTCTGCAAAATCAATAACAAACAAGGAAAACAAAATAAAATAAAAATGAAGCCTTGCATTGAAATAAAGACACAAACAAACATGTCAAGAAAATTTCCCAATTTCCGATACATGATGCTTAACATAATAGACAGAAGTAAGATAGATAGATACAAAAAAGAAAAAAAAAAAAGAAGGGAGAAACATTAGTCGGGACGTTGGAAAATTAAATGGTCACGAAGAATCTAGATGCCCAATTCCTACACATTTCTTGGCATCCATACAGAACCCATTTCCTCCCCAAAAGTCCTTAAAGAAATCTGAATCCAATTTTTGCATGCAAAGAAAGCCCTAGTTCGTGCAACGAAACCCTAACCCAGACCCAGAAATTCAACAACATAAAACTCAAAAATTGAACCCCAGAAAAGTTTATGCATTTTAAGAAATAGATGAAAAAATAGAAGGTGGTACCGTCTTCCTCGTCCTCATCATCGTCGCCGCCATCCTGGTCGTCAACAGCGTCACCGTGAAGGGGTTCCCTCTCGTCCTCGTCGAGCTCGACATCATCTGAACAGATTGTACGGAAAACACACATAATTACAAGGGCGTTAGGGTTAAGGTTAGGGTTAGGGTTAGGTTAGGGATAGGGTTAGGGTATAGTCTGTTTTATGCGAACAAAAAAAGGAAGCAGAAATCGAAAACTAGTTGGGTTACCTTCTTCGTCAGAGACGACAGCTTTGCCCATGGTTTGTGTTGCCGAAAGAGAGAAACGAAGGAGGAGGAGAAGAGTGTGCTTTTTGCGAGCGTAGTGTGAGTGTGAGAGTCTCACAGCTCTCTAAGGATTCTCAGCACCAACAACGAAATATTTTTGTCCCGTAATCGTGCGTGTGCACAATGGTGTAGAGAGATGATAAGTTGAAACACTTAAACACGAAGGTGGCTCGCTGCTCCTCACCTCAGGCCCTCCCTCCCCAAAATCTTCTTCTTTATTGTGTGCGAGTAATTTATAATGAAAATATAGATCAAAAACTTAAGGAATGGAATTCTGTGCATCGATGTACCGGTACATCGGATGACGTGGCAAAAAATAAAATTAAGAGTAAATAGAAATAAACTGGCTACCGGTTCAGCAATCATCAAAACAAAAAAATTGCAAATTATATTTAAATTAATAAAACATTTCAATATTACATAATAATTAATGTGGATTTTTTTTAGTGCGGCTAATTGTACACTTTTTTTTTTTTTTTTTTTCTTTTTACACACTTTTTTCTTCTATTTTAGTGAATTACAATTTTAACCTAACATAAAATGACCATAAAGGACAACCACACAAACCCAGCCACCTCAAGTCCTAACCCCCAGCCGCCATTGTCGCTAGGGGTAGGCATTTAAAGCGCGAACCGGACACACCGAACCAAACGGGGGTTAAAAAACTGTAAAAACCGTGTTGACCAAAACCGGTCAAAGATTGGACCGAAATGGACCGGACCGGTCCTATACGGTTCCGGTTCCGGTTTTGCTTTCCTTGAAGCCGGGCCGGACCGAACCGGACCATATGTGTATAAACATATATATATTTATATATATTTATACCATTTTATATTTTTATACACTTTTTTAGCACATTTTTATACACTTTTTTACACACATTTATATATATTTTAGATAATAAAATTAATATTAACCTAGCTATATTTTAGACCCTAAAATATATTTTATATATCCCTATATGGCCTATATAGTATATTATATATATATAGTACTATATAGTATATAGTTTATAATACTATAATATATCCTAACTTATAATTTTTTTTATATATATTATTGTTTACTATAAGACTATACCCTATACCTTTAATTCCAATATTAAATATTAGGAGTCATAATCTGCGCCTGCCTTTATACAGTTAGATACAAAATTATCTATTTTTGAAACAGGAATTAAAGTACCCTAAATGGCCTATGGCCCCTATACTCTAAACCCTAATTGAAACCCTCAAACCCCAATTAGATTAGTTAATTACAAATTACCAATTTAAACCCCAATTAGATTAGTCAATTACAAATTACCAATTTAAACCCCATTTGAAACACTAATTATATATTTGATAGTACTATATAGTATATAATTTATAATACTATAGTATATCCTAACTTATAATTTTTTAATGTATATGTTTACTACAAGACTATACCCTAAATACCCTATACTCTAAACCCCAATTGAAACCCTCAAACCCCAATTAGATTAGTCAATTACAAATTACCAATGTAAACCCTAATTGAAACACTAATTATATATTTGATAGTACCCAAATAATATATAGTTTATAATATTATAGTATATCATAACTTATAATTTTTGTATGTATATGTTTATAAGTTTATTATAAGACTATATCATATACCCTAAATACCCTATACTCTAAACCCCAATTAAAACACCAAAATTAAATGAAACCCCAATTGAAAGTTGAACCCCCAAAATCAAATGTAACCCTCAAAAAGTCAAACCCTAATTACTAATTAGATTAGTTAATTACCAATTTACCCATTTGGCCATTTAGGCAATTACCCTACCCAATTACGGATTACCCCGGTCCCCAACCCTAAAGCCCCAATTGATTTCTGTCTCACGCAGCCAATCTCACTCTCATCTCAGTCTATGCCTCTCCTCTTTCAAGCAGCCAAGTCTCTGCTCTGTCTCTCACTCGCAGCTCTCACACTCGATCTCAGGTAACCATCTCTCTCACTCTCACTCTCACTCTCACTCTCACTCTCATCTCTCATTTCTCATGATTTCATCTAGTCATCTCTGTCTCTCATCTCTCACTCTCACTCGCGAATCGCAGTCAGCTGATTCAACCACTCAAGTCTCTGAATCTCTGATCTCTTCGGCGTCGTCGCAGCGAATCAAAAGCCGTTCCAGTACATCTCGTCGGCGTCGTCTCAGGTAACCATCTCTCTCACTCTCATCTCTCATCTCGCGTCTCTCTCTGTCAATCTATCATCTTTGTCTCTCATCTCTCACTTTCTCATCTTGTCATCTCTTTGCAATTTGGGGTTTGGTTTCGGGTTTGGGTTTATATTAAGGTTATTCTGTAATTTTTGTGCAATTTTTTTGTTCTTCCTTGCAATTTCGATTTTAAATTAGGGTTTATAGTTAATGACTTAATGTGGGGTTTGATTTCGGGTTAGAGTTTACATTAGGGTTATTCTATAATTTTTGTGCAAATTTGTGGTTCTTCCTTGCAATTTTGATTTTAAATTAGGGTTTATAGTTAATTTGGGGTTTGATTTTGGGTTAGGGTTTACATTAGGGTTATTCTGTAATTTATGTGCAATTTTGTGGTTCTTCCTTGCAATTTCAATTTAAAATTAGGGTTTATAGTTAATTTGGGATTTGAAACTTTGAACTACATATGCAGGTTCTGGATTTTGTACTACATTTTGGGGATTCAATTGCTGAGCAGTGAGCAGCCTGAGCTACATTTTGGGTACTTAGGCAATGGGTAGTTTTGTGAAATTTGCTGGCTGGGGGATATGAAATTTTGTAATTATTGATTAATGGGTTGTTTTGATCCATATGGTGAATCCTCTTTACATATCTATATACTGTATAAGCAAATTTGTGTTTTATTGTGTTGTGCTGTGTCAAATTACAGGGTATGTTTGATTGTAGACCATAATATGTCTGGAAGGCCCTTAGCTGCTATTCATGGTCTAGTTTCTGGTTACCTTTCTTTCTCTTATCTATTTTATGATGTTTGCATTCCATGGTTAGTGTTTCATGTGAATTGTTGTGTATTCTGATCCCTCCCAACTAATTTTACTTTTGTGGCTCTCAAGAAGCCAATTTGATTTGCTAGCTTGTGGCTTTGTTTTCTCTTGGACTTTAATTTTTTGTCGTTTCTTGAACTGTGGTCCAGTGAAAAGCTTATGAGTGCATGTTAATTTGTTCTGAAATGAGAAGTGAGAACATGACAGGATAGTACAGTAGTATGGTTGAGCTAACTTTAACTTCCCTCTCCTTATAAATGTTTTTCCAATGGTACAGTACTTATTTTTTGGCCCAAATTTTTAATTGGGCTCAGACTAAAAAGCCTAAAACAGTAAGGCCCAAAACAGAAACAGTGCACTGGACCGGACCGGAACTGTTACAGTTTGGTTTGATCCAGTTCTGCTACAACAATTCTCCCACACCGGCACCGCACCGCACCGTATGTCCTCTACAGTGCAGTGCCGGTGTGGGGGGAGAACTGGGCCGGACCGCACCGTGTCCACCCCTAATTGTTGCCGATGGTCCATCCCGCTGGTCTCCCTTTCTCCCTCTTTTTCCGTCTGACTCTTTCCCTCTCTCTATTGTTGTAAAATTTTATTTACTCGCAAATATACGAATCGAGTAGTATATTAACGAGGTCGAACCTCAAGGAGTGATAAAAAAAAACGATACACTAAGCTTAAACTTAAGTTAATTTAAAGCTAACCTAGTTTGGAAATTTTGTTGGTTTGTGAGACAATTAAAAATAAAATGCAACTAAATTAAAAAGTAAATAAAGTAGCAACTAAGTTAAAAGGCAAATAAAGTAAATGAAAAGAGAACAAGGTAAATAAAGGTGCAAGAATTGAAATATTAAATCTAGAAATGAAAATAACAACTTTTTGGTTTTAGAAACTTAACAATGGTATAAGAACCAAGGTTAGGGTTCTACACCACTTATGAACATATTAAATGAGATTTTTAGTAATTTCCCCTTAAAGGAGGGCACCCAAGAGTCACTTGATGCCCTATTGCAAAGATAAATATGAATTAAGCACAAAAGTTGAAGGTTTATATGGTAGATTTTGATTTTGCTTAGANAAATATCATAGCCAAATGGCTTGAGAGAGAAATCCTAGGAGAATACTAGAAGAGGCAGCAAATTAAAATTCTAGACTAAAAGATATGAAGATGGGGCTAAAAGTTCCTATTTATAGGCAAATACTAGGGTATAAAATATCAGAAAAGGGGGAGAGCTGGTGACAGCTAATGAGGATCAGCACACGGCGCTGGCGCTGGAGCAATCCGGAAGTTGCTAGAAGATGGCCACGTGGCGCTTGCTGATTGGATGAATGCTTGATTAATCAAGCAATTCGCAGAATGAAAGGGGCAGCGGCTTGGAGGCTGGCTGAGCTGCAGCTGCGTGGGAAGACGTGAAGGAGAGAGAAGAGAGACCAGCTGGCTCGGCTGCATTAGTGGCTCATGTGGGTGTGCTGGTTTGCGGAAGAAAAAAAAATGGAACCATGATGCCACGTGTCGCCGTCATATTGGCGAAACAATTGATTAATCAAACCAATTGCTGGAAGCGGAAGGAATTGGGCTGGCCACGTGTCACTGCGTAGTTGGCTGAGAGAATGATTAATCAACTGAAGAGAGAGGCGGAAAGGGCTGGTGTGTTATGACTCTTCGGCTACCTCAAGAGGGGCCGGGCTTCAGCGTGATTGGGCCTACATGATGGGCCGGCAGATTGGGCTGGGCTTTGTGCATGAATTTGGGCCACTGCAACTTCATTCCTTCATTCTTTTATTGGGCTTTCTATTTCTCATCCTACAAAATAAAAAATACAAAATACACTACTTAAAAAAAATAAAAACTAAAATAAACATTAAAACATAAAACTAATAAACCCACTAGTTGACTAGAAAAAAAATAAATAAGGATTAAAACACTAAAAATTGCTAAAAGAAATAGACAAAAATGTAAGATTTAAGGATAAAAATTATATATAAAATGAGCTCAACATCTATCTTCACCCCGACTCCAAAAAAGACTTTATAGATCTAAGACATCAAAACAATCTCAATCCCTTCAACCCTCACATAAATTCTTTGAGATAATTTAAAAAGCAAAGCCATCTGAAGAAGCAGATTGCAGAAAAAGCAATTCCCAAAACTAAAATGGTTGAGATTGCACAAGAAAAGCAATCTTTAAACTGCAGAAAAGCAAGTCCATGAAGCAGAAAATTTGCAGCACCTCTAATCTATAATAAAAAGGTGAGATTACTTATCACCCAGAACACAAAAAAAAAAAAAAAACGAATTGTTTATAACATAAAATTGAAACATGTTATTAGATCCCCTACATCAAACAAGAAAAAAGAATGAAAAGGGGGGAAGACGGAAAAGAGGGGGACAGAGGAGAGTAGAGAGAGAGGGAAAGAGACAGAGAAGAGAGAGAAAGGGAGGCCGGCAACCAACTCGCCGGCGGCGGAAGGACTGAGTGGTCGGAGGACTGGGTGGCTGGGTTTTGGGTTTTGATTTTTGATTTTTTGATAATGAGGGTATTTTAATAAAATTAAGGGTGTGTAATGAGAAATTTAATAAATTGAAAAGAAAAATAGGTGTGAAATAAGAAAAGTGTGTGCAAAAAGGAAAAAAAGGTATGCAAATAGCAGCACTCTTTTCTTTTCCCATAAAGGTGGTTTTGATTTAGTTATTAAGTCTCAATCCACTTGTTAATGTCACGTATTTTGGTGCGTTAGAATATACCAATTTACCAATTCTGTTTTTTTTATTACTTATAGGTGTAAAATTACGGCGTTCTTAATTTGATTTAAGGTATAGAAATGAGGTTTATTTATGAATAGAGTTTAGGGTTTATAATTAAGGTTCTGGAGCTTCTGGAGTTTATGGCTTAAGATTTAAGTCTAGGGTTTTGGACTCGAAGCTAAACCCTAAGTCGTGTTGCTGCATAGCAATCAAATATAAACATAATACAAATCTAAATCTGCGTAGTACTGTATGTTTATTAATCTATTGTAATTTATTTTTTCATTTTAGTCAATAGTGACTAAAATGAAATTCTGGAAAAGTGTTGATGAATTTGTAATTTATTATCGGTATAGAGACATTAGGAGAAAATCATGGGTGCTAGTAAATGGTTCACTGAACGTGACCAATTGAATGAGTACCTGTTATGGAGTATTAATCACCCGTCAACAGGAATTCATTAAGTCTTGATAACACAATTGGTCCCTAAATTACGCCACAGTTGTCATGTGCGCTCGGTCACTATGTTTTAATTGTATTACCATGTTATGCTCATAGAGTTTAGTTAAAGGTACAGATTAGACATGGTTACTAACATATGAGGACATGTATATGTTCAGTAGAAGATTTGTCACTCTTGGTAATAAGAGAGATGTTCCTAGAGGCAACAAATTTTTAGTTTCAGGAATCTCTAGCTAGATTACTAGATCATAGAACAAACTTATTTGATTGAATGGAATCTACACTTAAGTGTTAGACTTCAAGGATCATGTTAGGGTTGATGGAATTTCATACCCGACCATATTTCTGAACATAGAATTATAGAGAGACTTTATTGTGTTGCAATCAAGACTGAATAGGTTCTTCTCCATTATGATTAATCTGATAGCAATGACATGCTACTGGGTGTCAATCAGGGCTTGTGGAGACATAAGAGTAAAATGATAATTTTACTTGAATTAGGTTAATTTAGGAAAGTGTCCTAAAACTATTGTAGGATTTAATTGGAACCTTTGATGTCACACGCCAAAAGGTTTAGGGTGGTATTAGAAATGGGCGTAAACATGAATTAATTAATTAGTTAATTAATTGGGCTTAAATGGAATGAAATAGAATGATGAGCTTATTAATTAATTAATTAAATGTTAATTACCTAGTCTAATGAATAACCACTTAGCCTATGAGACTAGGATGGCTGGCCCACCTTTAGTGGAAAATGGTTTTCCACTCAAGTCTATAAAAGATGGCCTAAGTCATTAAGTGAGTACATGAGAAGCCCTAGAAAAGATCATTCTACGTTCTTTCTATTTTCTCTACAGGCTAACTTGTGAAAAGAGAGCTAGCACTCTCATTCTCCAACAAGTTCATCCCTCCATCTCCTCCTAGCGTGGACTCATTAGAGATTGGACATTTGTGTGACTAGAAGAACCAATTGGTGGAGAGCATTTGGATTCGCACCTTGATCGGCTTCCAATCAAGAGAACAAGGTATGAATCCTCCATGGTTAATCATATTTTATTGCATCATATATCAATATGAAGCATGATCATATGAAATTTAAATTTCGCTGCGTTTATATGATCAATTTCCAACAATTGTTCATTTAAGTATTTGATCATCAGGTAAGATATGAACTTTGGTATCCATAATGTTTTGCGAAAAATTACATGCTCATATTGAAAGATTGTGAATTTCAACTATCATTATTAATCGATGCTGGTTTTTGTGATGAATTTTTCAAACTGTTTTTCTCACTGGTTGTATATATAGTAAATATTTTAAATTATTATTTTCAAACTTAGTCAGGGTTTCATGAGGGGAAACTATGAACGTATGTGATGTTTACTTCTTACATTGCTCTGTTGTAGATATTCTTAAAGTGGACGATCAAAATTGATATGTTAGGCTTGACACTCGCATCTCTGCATCCGCAGGTCCTAGATCCTAGTCTTTTTCTATTTATATTGGTCATTATATGTCATGTTTGTCCTATCTTTTGTCGTGTTGTAAGATATATCGAACATCTTTTGCATTTTGGTTGGTTTTTTTATTTGTAAAATATTTCTTAAACATGATATTTAAAGGCATCATATTTATTATGATTATTTTGTAAACTCATCACCAAAACAGGTTAGCTTTTATGTAAAATATTTTGAAGTATGTTTATATCAGATTATGTGAGTAAGTTTACTCTGATCCAACCCGTATTTGATCAAACAAAAGGGCTTAACTCATTTTAAGGAAACTTTGGAGTATAATGCTTGGAGTATGAATATTGTATTTTTGGGAATCATTAAGATAACTGCCGATGTGGTGCTCCCAGATTGAGACGTCACAAAAAGGTTTCCAAGCAAAGGATTAGCCCAAGGATGGGGGTATGACCAACATATATAAAAGGCTTTGGCTTGATTTTTTGACTCCTAGTCTCCCTCCTTGATTTGAGGGATTCGATTATCCCTTGTTTCTTGATTTTGGTTTATCAGTTTATTTATATCCCTAAAATCATTTCATTATTCATTTATTATTATTTAATTAATTTGATAATATTGTATTATTAGTTAATTAAATATTTGGGTTGTCTTATTTTTGGAAATTTAGATAACAATGTTATTTGGATATTTGAGTGTAATACACGATTCTTAGGCTTTGCTTTTTGTTGTCCTTGTTGGTTTTGTTTCAATGTGTATGTGTGTGTGTGTGTGTGTGTGGAACTATATGTGCTTCTTTGAAATTGATATGTTCATAAATTCACATCCTTTTATATTACTCTTACTTAATTTTTGTGAGTTCATTTGATTAAAAGCTTTAAATTTCATTTAGTTTTGTGTTTTTGGCTTCCGAGCAATAAAATGAGAAATTGCACAATTTATTCTCCTTAATAGATTTTGACATGAATCTAATTGGAGATGGAAGCTAACGCCTTGAAGTTATTCCAGGTTAAATTTCGTGATATTTGAAGACTTCTAAGGTGTTCATTTTGAATTTCAAAGTCAGCCCAAAACTGCACCCGAGGAGAACTGAGTTAGCTATATTGTATGAGGCATAACTTTTTTGTCCGAGATTGGATTGAGGTATATGATATATGGTTAGAAAGAAAACATTCAGGGCTTTAATTTGATGTATTAAACGTAATTTTCTGAGTTGTTTTGGGCACTCAAATAGCATTGCAAAGTCAGCTAAAAATTCTAGCGCAAGAAAACAAAATGTTCAAAAAGCATATTTTTCATTTTGGGAAGATGTTTCACATGTGTTTCTACCCTCCTCTTTGCTGGCTAATTTCTATGAAAGACTGAATTCAATATGGTCAAAGCTACAAATAAAGTAATTTGGGCATCCATCTATCTCCACAATCCTCAAGGATCATCCAAAGAGAGATAAGATGGAATATCCTCATTTTTTAACTCACCAAACCTTATCACTTCATTTCCTCTCATCCTAGCCACACATCACACTCATCACCATACATCACATGCATACTCATTCTCTCTTTCAAATTTCGAGCTCCTTTCTCCATCATCTCTAATTTCACTAATTTCATCATCTTATCTCAGAAACACACATTTCATTTTCTATCTTCTTAAACCTTAGCCTCTTCTCATCTCTCTCCATCATTTCTTTTCTCCATCTTCCCTCCATCAACTCTTCCTCTCCAAAAAGCCAAACACCATCACAATAGTCATCTACCATATTCATTACCATTCTTGCAAGAGGAGCTTGGAGGCACTTGGGATAAAAAACTATTTTGGGCATCCTTGGAGAAGTAACACCCCTTGGGAGCTTGGCTTCAACATCTATGACATGTTTACTAATCCGTAATCAGAATTAGAATAGGGAGTTGGATTCCGATTACGGGCTACTCATGTGTTTACTAACTATATGGGAATAAAAACATAAGTGGGGCCCACATGATATCAGGAATTCAACTTCTTATATTGGAGGAATTGGATTCTTGTGTGGGGGGAGGTATTCTGATTCCTGGATAAACAACCCATCAGGAGTCCAACTTTTTTTTCCTATGATACTCTCACATTATTTCTATAATTCCAAGTTTGTCCATTCAATTTTTTTTTACCACTAACCTACAGACGTTCTAAAAACTGGTTCCTACGCCTACTCTCACAAACCCCTCTCAAACTGCCGCTGCGCCTCCTCGCTTCTCTTCTACTCTCAGCTGCGCCTCTTGCTCCTCAAGAATTCTGAGGTTAGATTTCTTGCTCACAAGTTGTTGTATTTGTTGTTCTTAGTTGCTTCATTTTCTCAATTTTTTTTTCTTTTTTCTTCCTCAGTATTTGTTTTCCTTTTTCTTATTATTTTTCTTTCTTCTTACTCATTTTTCTGGTAGTGTACTCATTTTGTTTTTGTATTTTGGATGCTTTCGTCTGGTTCTGTTTGTATTTTTCATGATTGTGTATTTTTCATGTTTGTATTTTTCATGTGTTTGTATTTGCTGAGTGCTTTTATTTGAACTTAGCAGAAAAATAGACATGATGAATACTCTTTGGACATGGATCCTCTATGGATACCCATGATATGCAAGAGAACATTTGTTTTAATTGATACCCATAATATCTATGAGTTTTAATTAGATGAAAATTTCTTCTAAGCACGAGGAAAATTAGATGAATTTCTTAATTACATTGTTCTTATGTTCAAATGGTTATTTATAGATGTTCATTAATTCGGGTCACAGGAAAGTTGTCATTTTGGGTATTTGGTATGTGGCCCAGTCTTTAAAATTTGGGACACATAATGTTCATCAATTTCTTAATAATTGTGCATATTTGGTATGTGTTTTGTGGCCCGGTCTTAAAATCCAGCTAAACGAGTTTTTTACATGCTAACATCTTCTCTCTCTTGTTTAGTATCTGCAAGCATCTTATCTCTCTTGTTAAGCATCTTCACTAATATCTTCTTTCTCTTATTTAGTATCTGCACTAACATCTTCCATTTTGATACTCGTTTAGCTTAAATTTTAAAGACTCTTTAACTTCTCACTTCTTTACTTTTTAGGCACTAAAGCTGCTACAACATTTTCTCTACTACTCTTGTTGCAGCCCTGTGACTCCCATCTACTTAAAAATAGGCAGGCTAGGGGCAACTGTTAGTCTCCCTAATTGATTTAAAAATCACATCTTTATAGGGATTGAGAAGCTGAATTGTGTCACATTAAATTACCCATTTGAGTATGTCTAGTTTTCCAGTCTTAAAACAAACTTCAATTTGTGGCCTAGTCTTATAATTTGATTTAGTTTGTTGATTTTTTTTAACGATTTCTTCATTTACTTGGTAATTGATGCCCTCCATGACATTTTTTATTTACTTTTGTTATGTCATGTTTTTTTTATTGAAAAACTACAAAGTATATATCCTACTTATGTCTTTATTTATATTTTTTCTTCTGTTGTCTAGTTTCTTGTACTCTCAAGTCTCTAACATATTGATCCATATGTATATAACATATTTGCAATAGCATGTGGTGAGAACTTTTTAATTAAGGCTGCTTCTTTTTTTGCATCTTTATAGTGATGTTTTCATAATTTTAGAATGGAGTGTGGTTCAACTTTGAAACGAGGAAGGGGCCATCATAAACATTATTGGACAACCACTGAAGATTCAGCATTGGTGAAGTCATTGCAGGAATTACATCATGACATCAAGTGGCGAGCTGACACTGGTTTCAAGAATGGTTACTTGAGCAAGTTAGAAGGTATGATGGAAGCCAAAATTCCAGGTTGTGGAATAAAGGCGTCTCCTCACATTGAATCACGAGTCAAGACATTGAAAGCAAAATATTTTTCCTTAACTAAGATGTTAACTCAAAGTGGATTTGGATGGAATGAAGAGAAAATGATGTTGGTGTGTGAGAAAAGTGTATATGATTAGTGGGTGAAGGTATGTATATACATATCTTATTTTATATTTTATATACTTTTATATTGCTGCTGTTGTGTGTGTGATTTGGTGAGTGCAGGGCCTATTTTACAATATATTTTATGTTTGTATTGTTTTTTAGACTAAAAGAATGCAAGTGGATTGTATGATAAGCCATTTCCACACTACTATGTCTTGGGAGAGATATATGGAAAAGATCATGTTGTAGGTGCTAATGCTGGTAACGCTGATGATGATGAAGAAGAAGTTAGACTTGAAGATGCAGCCATGAATCACAATCAAGGTGAAGATGATGATTTGATTGAAAATCTGAATATGAATGCTGATTTGAGGTCACCGTTTGAAGGGCTTAGTGATTTTGATGTTTCTTTTACACAACCAAATACCCAACAACAAAGGTCAACACAAAGTACATCAAGTGTTTTTAATAACGGTCGCAAAAGGCCAAAAGTTATGGATGATATGGCTAAGCAGTTTTCTTCTATGGCACAAGCTATAGCAGGAGTGAGACCTAAGCTTGATGGTCTAGTCCATGTTCTCTCAACAGACATAAATTTGACTGAATTTCAAGAGAAACTTGATAGTGAGTTGAGCAAAATGGAATTTCTGACTCCCTTGGAATTGTTCAAAGTCACAAACTTTTTAGCCAAAGAATATGACTTGCTAAGGGTGTTTTTCACCATGTCTGATGAAAGGAAAAGAGCATATGTATCTACATTGTTGCAAACTTGGCTACAACATGACATCTAAGAGATGAAGTATGAAGATTGGTTTTGTTGGAGAATGGAGATTGTTTTTGCAGATGAATCTTTTGGTAGGCGTTATACTTTTTCGGGAAGATTGTGACCATTTTCTTGAGTTAATGACTCTTTTAATGATATTATGACACTTTTGCACTAAATTTGATTATTTTGTTGAGAACTTGAGACCATGATGTTGTTATGAAGATTATGATATTGTATTGACTGACAGGTTTACACATGATGTATTTTGATGTATTTCTAATAAGATGTAAAAGAATTGCATATTGTGCTTGGGAATTTTTTTTTGGTAAGTAAATGAATATATTGAACCAAAATAGGACAGAGCTGAGATAGAACTAAAGCCAAAGTCCAAATGAATGATTTTTTTTTTTTTGATAAGTAAATGAATATATTAAACCAAAATAAGACAGAGCCGAGATACCACCAAAGCCAAAGTCCAGATGAATGATTTTTTTTTTTTGTATATATGTTGAAACATCTTTTAATAATATTTATTAATTTATTAATTATAGATGTGACTAAATAATTAAAATTCTAAAAAGTAATTTTTATTATATTTTGTAGTGTGTTTATTATTCATAAAAAAAGACGTTTGAATTTTTTTTACTATTAACTAGCATATAAAATAATTTATTTAAAACAAGGGTATTTTAGTAATCAAATTGGTTTCAATTCCGATTCCGGTGAATTAGTAAACAACTTATATGGAATTGATATCATTTATACTTTAATTCCAGATAATTTAGTAAACAGCTTCAATGAGAATCCAGATTTTGACTCATCATCAATCTAATTCTTTCTCAATCCAATTTCTTATCAATCCAATTCATCCTAATCTGATTACGGATTAGTAAACATGCCACTAGAGTTTTCTTTTTTCCCTCTTATTTCCATTTAGGGCATGTTTACCAAAAGGGAATGGGAATGATTCTCATTCCTGTGTTTACTAACATTTGAGAATCATTCTCATTCTCATTTCTATGTTTACTTGTTTACTAAACTTGGAAGGAAAAGAGAATGCATGTGGGGTCCACCAAAATCAGGAATGAGATTCTTTAGGGGGGTCCGGAATGAAGGAGGGGGAATCGGTTTGAAATTTTCATGTCCAAAATGCCCCCACATTTTTTATGAAAAACAAAAAATATCCTTTATTTTATTATTTAAAATGAATATTTATTATTTAAAAAATTGTGATTAATAAATATAATGAATTAAAAAAATTGTGAATATTAAATAGTTTATAGAATAAATTGTAAAAAGTATTAAAATTGTAAATATAAATAGTTAGCAAATGGATTAATAAATAAAAATATTAAAATTGTGAATATTAATAAATACAAAATTTAAAATTGTGATTAATAAATATAATGGATTAAAAAATAGTTGATAGAAATATAAATAGTAGAAAATGAATATTTATCATTTAAAAAATTGTGATTAATAAATAGCATTTAAAAAATATAATGGATGTTGTATAAGGGCATTTTAGTAATCAAACTCATTTTTATTCTGATTCCTACTAGTTAGTAAACATGTTTATGGAAATCAACTTTATTTTCATGCTCATTCCTAACAGTTAGTAAACACGTTAATAAGAATGACTGATTATGATTCATGTTCATTTCGATTCATATTCATACTGATTCTTTTCATTCTGATTCGTTCTCATTCTGATTCATGCTCATTCTGATTCCTGTTTATTCCGATTCCTATTCATTTCGATTTCTGCTCATTCCGATTTTTGCTCATTCCGTTTCCAGTTTAGTAAACATGCACTTATATTTCAATTTGTGATGTTGTTTATAACTTTTATGCCTAGTGAATAATTTCTTGATTTGGGGCTAGAGATTTAGCCCTAGCCTAACTATGTAATGACTTTGTGATTTGTGAAATAATGCATATTTGGATATATATTCTCTTATGCTAGTTTAATGATCATGACTTGTATGTATGGACTTATCACTTGTGCATATGAGAAATGTTGTCATGTAGAAATTGGAGATTGATGAACTTTAGTTTATAAAGCATGTTGCATAAGAGTGTGGTAATTTAAAAACACCTTGGTTGGATTGTTTAATTGTTTAATTGCTTGTATTTCTCATCCTTAGAACTTTATGCACCTAGGGTTTGTTATGACATTAATCTTGGGTAGTTAGCTATCACCTTAGATGAGGTAGTTGATAACATGAAAGACAATATGCCCTAATTCATCTTGGCCGAGGATTAGGAGAGAATCTAACATATCCAATTTGACATAATCACTAATTACATTGTTTATTACATGGAAAGGTTAGTGTGAACCTCAAAATCTCATATCATCATCAATTTAAACTTGTACTTGAATTTGTTTGCTTTCCATTTAAATTAGCTTGCTTTCAATTTAAATTAGCTTGTCTTTAATTTTTTAGTGTCACTTGTCATCAATCAACCAAACAATAACTCAACACTACACATTTGCACATACCATTATGTTTAGTCTTGGCTTTGCATAGTACATAGTAGGTTATTTGTTAGTTTTATAACCCTAAAATTAACCTAGCTTGTGGTTGAAGTCTCAATCCAATCTCTTGGGTATGACAACCCCTTACTTCCCAATACATACTAAAACTTAGGGGTGGGCACGAGATGAAGGGGGATGGGACTTACCTCATCCCATTCCCATCTCATGATTTGAGTTCGAGATCAGTATGGGATGAGATGGGGGTTTTGGGATTATGGTACCATCTCGTCCCGTACCAAAGTGATTCGGTACGGGTTCGGTACCATCCCGATCCCAGACAAAAAAAAAATAAAAAATTAATTATTCAATTTTTATTCAAGATTCATCTTCAAATAATAACCTGTAAACAATAAACATAACCTATTTTTATTCAACTATGCAAACGGAACAAGAAGTCAATTGACATAAACAACAGAATCTAAGTATCTAACATTCGAACCCAGAATGCTCAATCCTGTAGACAGAGGCTGGTGTAGACGTGCAGTGCGATGCGAGGGGGAGAAAAGCTGGTGCGACGGCGACAGAAGCTGGTGCCTGGTGCGATGGCCAGAGAAGCTGGGCGACGGCGACGTGCAGTGGTGCGACGCGCAGTGGTACGACGCACAGTGGTGTGATGCGACTCGATGACCAAAGGCTATGGCGACGGCGAGGGGAGAAAGGCTGTGTCGACGGTGACGGCAAGAGACTGTGACGACGAGAGACGGCGACGGCTTCGTCTGAAGTGGGATGCGAGAGAGAGTGGCTGCTGGGAGAGGGTTGGGCTGAGAGGGAGAGTGGCTGCTGGGAAGAGTCTCTGAACTCTGAAGTGAAGTCTGAAGTCTGAGAGAGTGAGACTGTGAGAGTGATTCGATTGAAAATTGAAATTCAGAATTGGGGATTTCTGATTTAGAATTTTAGGGATCAGACGATTTAGACTTGGCCAATTGGGGATTACTAATTCAGAATTTTTAATTTTAGGAATTACTGAATTAGGATTGTAGGCCATTTGGGAGTCATGGGCCATTGGGCCTCACGGGTGTGGATTGGGTTTTTGGGTGAAAGACTGAAAGACTGAAAGTTAAAAAATAAAATGGGTTTAGTGATATTTGAGCCCATTAAATAATTAAATAATTAAATTTTAATTAATCGGTACGGGACAGGACCATCCCGGTATTGAACCTTCAGGACTGATCTCATCCCGTTTGAGATCGGTACGGGATGAAACCAAATGATACAGAATGGCACGGAATGAGATGGTTTCGGTATTTTCGGTCCTAATGCCCACCCCTACTAAAACTTGACAACTTCGCACTTGAGGTAGAATAATTAACAAGTTTTTTGCACCGTTGCCGGGGATTGGAGTTCTAGGATTTTGATCCCAAGATTGGGTTGCCTTTAGGGTTAATTTTATTTAGTATAAAAGAAAATAAATTTTTTTTTGAATTTTTAGTTTTAAATTTGTTTTTACTTTGTTAGAAAACGTAGTATTTCTTTCTGGATTAAACTGATTTGTTTGGTTGTTGTTCTGCAAATCTAGTTCGCGAAAGGTTCTTTATTTTTTCGTCCTGAATCCAATCGTATAAAGAACGTCAAAATCGGATCAGCGGTTTAAAAGTTATAAGCTAAAAATTGAGCATAGGTCATAAAGTAGTTTTTTGTTGCGTTTTAATTTAATTGCTTCACTTTTTGTGTATTACTTTGTGTACATTTGTTAGTTACCATTTTCTTTTATTGACATTGGATGCTATTTTGAGTTTTTTTTCTCTTATCCTTGTGACTTATAGTATACTTGCTCTTTTGATAGGTGTATGAGTGGAAACTCAACCACGTGGACTTCAAGTTCATACAATATTTTTAGAAATGAGAAAGAATTAATAGAGTTTACAAGGGGTAAATCAAGAGAAAGAGGTACAAGGAAGACAAGGGAAAGATCACCTCCAAAGGAAGCAAGGATGAGAGATAGGAATCAACCTCTACCACCACTAGAGGAAGAAAGACCATTGAGAGATTTTACACTACCTCTTTTGGCTACTCATCTTAATTGCATTGTGATTACATCTTGTGCAAATGCATTTAAGATCATGCTGGGTACATTGCAATTGTTACATAGCTTTCATGCAAATGACAAGTAGTGATCCATACTTGCACATCACTGAATTTTTTGAAATTTGCTCAACCGTACAATTAAATGGAATTAATGAAGACAATTTGAGGTTAAGGCTTTTTTCATTCTCATTGAATAACAAAACCAAGCAATGGTTATACAAGTTGTCGGCCGCAAGCATCCACACATGGGAGGAAATGCAAAAGAGCTTTCTCCAAAAGTTCTTTCCACCATCAAAGACCAATGCTCTTAGGCAACTCTTAATGCAATTTAGGGAGTAACCTAATGAGCTATTTCATGTAGCATGAAAAAGATTCAAAGATATGGAAAATGGTTGCCTTAATCATGGTCTCACCAAGTAGATGATTCTCAACTTTTTCTACAATGGATTGACTCAAGAGACAAGAAGAAGAGTGAACTATGCATGTGGAGGAAGCTTTATGGACAAAATCAAAAGAAAGGCTGTGGAGGAGCTTGATAATTTGAGTGAGACTTCACAACTTTGGGACAATGTCAATGATAAGTTGCCAATAAAGAATGTGAACTTATCTATGAAAGAGCAACAAAGAAGAAGAGTATTTGAGATGGACACCCTTCACATCAATGTGCAATAAGAGTTGAACAAAATAGAGGCCACAATGAACAATAACCTTGATTTGCTTATTAATGCTCAACAAGGGAATTCTAGCCGTGCATCATCTTCATCTATGGCAAGTAAGGAAGTTGAGCATAGTTGTATGATATGTGAGAGCTTGCAACATAAGACAATGCAATGCCCTCAAGGAGATTCATTTTCGGAATTTATAGAGTAATGCAACCAACTTGGTTATCAATAAAGACTAAGGAATGACCCATATAGCAACACTTACAATTTGGGGTGAAGAAATCATTCAAACTTTAGATGGAGTGACCAACCACAAGCATCTTAAGTACCATCATATCTTAGTCATGAGCAAGATCAAGAGTTTCGAAGGCCTAATAATGGCTATTAAGGTGCTAGTAGCTCTTTATTCAATAACCAAGAAGCCATCAATTCATATCAAGCTCCTAAGACACCCTATAAAGCTTCTCCACAATAACAACAAATGCATCAAGAGATTATCAAAAAACCCTCTATTAAAGATTTGCTAACTAGTTTCATCATAGAGAGCAAAGAAAATCAAGCCAAGCAAGATGAAAAGATCAACATTCTAAGCAATGGTTTGAATAAACTTGAGATGCAAATGGGGCAATTGGCTAATGAGGTTAGAGAAAGGAAGCAAGGTATGTTTCTAAGCATGGTTGAGAACAATCCAAAGCATAAACAAGCTAAACTTATCACTACCTTGAGAAGTGGCAAGAAGTACAACAATCAAGTAACCTTGGCAAACTTTGAAGAAGAGGTACAAGAACAACCTATGGAGCACACCAAGGCATAACAAGGAAAGCCACTTGCACTATCCGAATTTGAGAAGCAATAGAAGAACAAAGGAAAGGTCATGGAATTGGGTAATAGTGAGGTAAATTTGAGGTATAATGATGGTTATTATAAGGCTTTGAAGGACAATCTTAATATCAAGGCCGAGAGTAGCATCAAAGAGAAGTAAGAACAAAAGCAATCCGAGAGACCATTCAAGAGAGGTATCACATTCAACCCTCCTTTGAATATAGTACAAGATTTTGAGCCACCACTTCCATATCCTCAAGTTCAAAGGAAGCAAGAAGTCAAGACAAAGAAAGAGAAAGAGAAAGAGAAGAATGAGCTTCTTGAGTTGTTCAAGAAAGTGGACATCAACATTTCACTCATCAATGCCATCAAGACCATTCCTTCATATTTCAAGTTCTTGAAGGATCTATGCACAAACAAGAGATACAAGACACAATTTGAGAATAATGACAAGGTGGTACTAAGTGAGCAAGTGAGTACCGTTTTGCAAAGAAAGCTTCCACCAAAGTTGAAGGATCTGAGCTCCTTTACCGTCCTTTGCACCATTGGAAACCAACCTTTTAAAATAGCCTTGATGGATTTAGGGGCGAGCATCAATCAATGTCTTATCATGTGTATGAAACACTAGGTCTTGGAGACATCTCTCACATCATTATTTCTTTTCAATTGGCGGATAAGAGCATTGTGTATTCAAGAGGAGTGGTGGAGGATGTTCTTGTGAAGGTTGATGAGCTCATTATACTGGCGGATTTCATTATTCTTGATATGGAGGAGATACAAACAAATGGAAATGACTTGCCTATCATCTTTAATTGTGCATTCATGACTTGCCAAAATTGATGTTAAGCAAGGGCTTATGACCATAACCGTTCATAACACTACCATTGCCTTTATGGTCTTTAATGCATTGAAGAAGTTATCACAAGTTTATGATTGTTACCGGATTGAAGTGATGGATTGCATTGACAAATTTGTGAAGAATACATTCATTGAGACATCAACAAATGATCCTTTGGAAGCTTGTATCATGCACAATAACATGGATTTCATGAAAGATGAGACACTTGAGGCCCTACACACCACACTTGGCTCCCAAGTTTAAGGTAGGTCCTTCTAACCCTACTCCTTTACTCCCATCAAGTGCATGCCCCCCCTAATCTTGAGCTTAAATCTCTTCCTACACATTTAAAGTATGCTTTTATTGGTGAAAACCCCATGTTACCCGTAATTGTGTCTTCTTGTTTGAGTGATTTGCATGAAAGTAAGCTTATGAGAGTGCTTAGAGAACACAAAGGAGCACTTAGATGGACCATAGCCGATATCAATGAATTGAGCCATAGTTTGTGCATGCATAGAATTCATTTTGAAGATGATATCAAGCCAACAATGAATGCTCAAAGAAGACTCAACCTTCCTGTAAAAGTAGTTGTTAGAGGGGAGATCATGAAACTACTTGATATGAGAGTGATATATCTTATCTCGGATTCAAGGTGGGTGTCACAGGTTCAAGTTGTGCCCAAGAGAGGTAGAGTGATCGTGGTAGCAAATGAGAATGGAGAGCTTGTGCCACAAAGACTCCCCACGGGTTGGAGAGTTTGTATTGACTATAGAAAGCTCAACAATGCCACAAGGAATGATTATTTGTCATTGCCATTCATTGATCAAATGTTAGAGAGATTGGCGGGCCATTCCTACTATTGCTTCCTTGATGAGTATAATGGTTACAATCAAATCCTTATAGCACCAGAATATCAAGAGAAGACCACTTTCACTTGTCCATATGATACTTTTGCATATAGAAGGATGCCATTTGGTTTATGCAATGCTCCAACCACCTTTCAAAGATGCATGATATCAATCTTTAGTGACATGGTGAAGCGCTCCATTGAGGTATTCATGGACGATTTTAGTGTTTTTGGCTCTTCCTTTGACGATTGTCTTCACCACTTGGATCTTGTACTCAAAGATGTGAAAAAACCAACTTTGTGCTCAATTGAGAAAAGTGTCATTTTATGGTTCAAGAGGGCATAGTTTTGGGGCATGTTGTTTCTCCAAGAGGAATTGAGGTTGATAAAACAAAAGTAGGGCTTATTGAGAAGTTGTCGCCACCTACAAGTGTGAGGGCCGTGAGAAGCTTTATTGGCCATGTCGATTTTTATAGAAAATTTATCGTAAACTTCTCCAAAGTATCAAAGCCTTGAGGTAGACTAATTATTAACTAAACCAGGCCTCAATGGGATTGGCCAGCCAATTAAAAGGCTTCTTGAGAGAAACAAAATATGACAAGCCAGCCTAGAGACCCTTTCCCACGCAAAGAAGGAAAACTGAAGGTTGTGACTCTTTGTTTTCCCTCCAATGACCATAACCTCCACTTTATAAAACCAAACCATTTACATTCAGACAAACTCTTCTCACATTCAATTTAGTTTCAACTAGAGGAAGAGAGAAAGAAAGGGAGAGAGAAAAAAAGAGAAAGAGAAAATGAAGAACTTGAAGGAGTTCAAGAACAACCAAGAATTCAAGATGCACTACAAGAAAAAAACCCTTTGACAACGTGCATTTCGCGTTGTTAAAGACTTTTGACAACGTGCACTCCCGCACTGTCGAATCCGTAGTTGTTAATAGTCTGGAACAATTAACAACGTGCATCACACATTGTCAAAAGATCATGAACACGTTGTTAATACATATAACCAAATGTACAAACGGAGAAACGACAACGTTTGCACGTTGTCTAATGTATAAGTCACAACGCGCGACGCATGTTGTAGTACAGTTTTGACAACGTGTATATGTGCGTTGTAGTGAATCTTTTGACAAACATGCCATGCACGTTGTTATACAATATTTTTATAAAAAAAAAATATATTGACAAACATGACCTATGCTACAACCAAAATTTATATCCATAATGAATCTTATATACCAAAAAAAAATACATCTCATTAATTCACCAATCACAAGTTATTTCCCAGTGAAAAGATAACTAAAATATATAGAAATTTAGTTAAGAGAATTAAACATCCACCAAATCTTCATATGAAAGGAAATTAGAAAATACTGAAGTTGGACACCTTGCATTACAAAATGTGGTGTGTGACCTATTTGCCAATTTTGTTCTTCAATATACTAACACCAACAGCACCATCCCACCTTGAATATATTGAAATTGAGATAGGAGAGTAGAGAGTCCATCTTGGGGTCACCACTACAAACATACAGAGTTGAGAAAATAAGAGAGTGAGAAGGGGAGTGACATGTATGATTGCACTGAATACAAGGAAAAACATAGGAAAATTGCATCTCAACTGAGGCTGAAATTATGGCATAGTAATAACCTGAAGTGTTATTTTCAAGAATATGACCCATGATAGGCCCATGTTCCTAGAGGTTTTTTAGGACATTGTAAATTACACATCGTAAACACCCTTACCCAAACATCCCATAGTGTAGTAGAGATGTGATGAGAACGTACCTCCTCAAAGGAGTGAACATCACTTCCCCAAAGCCAAGCATCACAGCCTGCATCTCTAGAGCCTGCAAAAGTGGTCTTAATTGGGTATCAAAATTTGAGACAACAGCTACTTTGACACCTGCTTTTCTTAGAGCTTCGAATACTTTCTCAACTTCAGGATCACAGAGGTGCCAAGCCTATGGAAAAAAAAAATCAGAGAAAATATCATAACCAAATTCACATTTCTACATGTCATATAGAAAATGGTACTTATAGATCACCCAACCTTGTCAGTTGTATAGTAGTTATAAAGTTCTTCAAAGTACTGAGAATCTGAGTAGCCAGTGGAAGAACTGGCTCTATATTGCCAGAAGGGTCTCCCATCATTTACATATTTGCAATGGAATAAGAGAAAAAGGCTCACTTCAAGATTAAAACAAAAACAAACAAAAAAAGATTTACTCCAAACATGACACAATTAATGCTAAACTTCTACATTTAACTGAAGCAAAGGATTAAGGGAAAGAAAAAGAAGGGAAAATAATTTCTTTCATTTGTTAAGCACAGAAAGGATTCATATTTACTTGTCCAAGTAGTACAATTTCCATATTAACTCAGGGACCATATGTGACATTGTTACCACCTCTTGGCTAAAACAAATGAGACATCACCAAAGATAATCACCATTTCAAGAACTGTAGCACATTAATAAATAAGTTAATATCCATAAAATAAAAAAAAAAATCACCTACCAAACAAAATTGGAGAATTGTGATTTATATTGCCATCATACAAATTTTATCTACTCTTAATTGTGTGCATGCATACTTTTTAAGTTATTCTCAAGAGCACAAATGTAGGAATAAATTAAATTAAAAAGGAAAAGGTATATTGTGGCAAAAAAAGAAAAGGAAAAGGTATATTTAAGTGATGCATATGCAACCTGTCAGTATGAGCGACTATCAAGAGCCATGCAGTGGATATAATATAAACGAGGTCCACCTTTTTAAGGCAAGTTATCCAACCCTTGATTTTTTTCTAAACCTGAAATGCCTCAGGATATGCGCATTGGAGCATCAAAGTTCCTGGATCAGCCACGATTGCAATTTTCTTTTTCTTTTTTTTAAATGATTGATTTAACTTGACTCATTTAAGTTTTGGATATGACAAACATTTGGTCACCGTGCCTCAAAAGGACATCATAGTAGTGAATGATATGTCATGCATAAGCAAGCTTTCTTATTTGTAAAGCCAATAGGACCCCCCACACCCTTATCTTAGCACAAGTTTGTCCAAAACTTACACAGATTCATGACAGAATTGTCTCCAAATTTCCCTGTGAGTACAAACTTACAGATTTGGACCATGGTTGTTGAGTAAAATCAGAAAGATCCTTTTACCAAACCCATTGATTACACATTGGACAGAAAGGGAATATTCTATGATAGGACTTAAGGACTGTCAATATATTTCACAAAATGGAAGAAGGAACCACAATTTTTTTAGACTGTTAGACCTCTCCAAGTCAGTCAGTTGTAAGAAAAGAAAGTGAATTAGCTCTCCAACACAATATTTTGAACTTTACAAAACAGAAGTCATGAATTAGCTTCTCAACCCCCATTATACCAACAAAAAAAAAAATTAGCCCAACTTCCAGATGCAAAATTATAGCTATTGAAGGCAGAAATTGAGTCCATTATTTTTATACAACACTTCCAAACAACTGTCCTGGCAATAGCAAACCAAATCAGGCAAGAACTAATGGCAGACAGAAATTCATTATAACTAATGGGAAATAAAAATATAAAGACATAAAATCCAAATTAAAAAAAATAATAATAATAGCAGATGGATCACTGGAAACCATATAATCCATTACAAGAGTGGAGTCAGCTCTGACACAATCTAAGGACATGAACCATGTTTCAGCTTAATCTTTTGGTATGAATTACTATAATTCATTGGTTAATGGGAATGATGTACCATGCATCACATACCTCAGCAGGGACCATGGGAGCATTGACAGCAGTTGCAGAAAGTTCACCATTCAAGGCTCCTACTACAGCCTCTGCTATTTCAATGGTGACACCTTCCTGATATATTATGTTTCATACAGAAAGTTCAGTAACTTAAAGAATGTAGATATTTTTCCACAAAAAAGTTTGATCAATAGAGGATATTAATTTTGTAGAATTAGTTGTCAGCAATGAGCTGATCAAACAAGTAGACAGTCTTCTCACATGCCTTGCACTTCTGGGTAGTCCCTGCAAATGTTGCCATCCCCACCCAATAATCTTCTTCCCCACACCCTCAAAAATCTTACAAGACAAACTTTCTCAGACCCACCAGCAAAGAAACTTTCTTTTTCTTGATAAGAGAGGACTTTATATATATATATATATCTCTCTCTCTCTCTCTCTCTCAATTTTTGAGTCCAAGGTTTACAGCTCAATTTTTTCACATATCTGAAACCATCTTACGGTTCCTACCCAATATTATTATAGCTCAGTTCATTAGGAAAGAAAACTAACATCCTAAATTATAGCTCAACCCCTACACTATTTTAAACAATTGTGTTTTTTCTGTTTTCAGATGTCCGTGTTCCATAGTTCTAAAACTCACAACAAGAACCACAATAAAAGTGAAATCTTCATTTCCCCAATTAAATTTGAGTTTTTCATTTTTTGCATAAAATTCCTAATCTTCAAAACCTTAAAAGTCCACAGAAACCATTAAAACTCAGATTCTCATCAGCATCATCATCAATTTACTCAAATTTCTCATATTCTTAAGCAATAATCACACAAATTAAAGGGAGACAAAGCTATGGAAACTACATACTAAGTTTGACCCAATTGACTAAATGAATCCACTAAGAGTGCTGCTAAGCTAAGCTATAAGCTAACAAATAATGCAAAAAGAAGGAAGTCGATAATTAGAACCAAGTCACGAAGAAGCATGAGGAAAGCACTAACAAGACCACATTGTTGAGAGCTAACACCACAAAACAAAATATTCGATTACTAGCATAGAATTTCAGAATGAGGAGCTCATAACAACATTTTATTATCAGTTGAATGACATTTTTCAGACCTAAATCACAGCATTGACTTGGAATCCACAAACCCATCAATAAATTCAGAGCACAAAAAAGGAACAGTCTGATTATTAAAAAAAAACACTAAAAAAAGTAAGATTGATTTCATTTCATTTCTTGTAACTGGCTACCTCATCATCGTTGGGGAAGAAGCCCATGATGCGACCCGCCGAATTCTGGTAAGCGTACATGAACCCGCCCATCACCCCAATCAGACCTCCGGTCACCATTGACGGCCTTTAATCCCTGGCTTAATCCCTATAATTATTGCACAAATTAAATAAAATAAAAATCATTTACAAAAGTTACTACTTTCTTTGAAAAAAACAAACAAGAAATAGAAAAAGGGTGAGAGAGAGAGAGAGAGAGATCGGAGAGGTAGCCTACGGTGACAGACACGGCGGTGATGGTGGCGAAGCAGAGGTAGTCAAGGGTGCTGAAGTTGCCGACCACTTTGGTGAATGGAGGGTTCCGATCAAAGACCAGGTACTCTGGCTTCTCCGACGCAGTAATGTCTGTGTTCATCTTCTTCTCTTCAAAACGACGCCGTCACTCTCTGTCCAATGGAGCTTAGCTCATGTCTCTGTGTACTGGCTCAATGTCGCTCACTGGATACAGATGATGACCAGTGTGTAGGCTTCTGTTGAGGACGAGAGGAAGAGAGGAAGAAAGGCCAGGACGGAAGGATCGATTCAGGCGTGGGGAGAGAGTACGAAGCGAGAGGAGAGAAGGTTAGGGTTTTGTCTGAACACTGTTTTTTCTGAATTTTGGGCGTGAGCTCTAGAGGGAACCCAAATGTATATCAGTCTAAATTTTTTTATTTATTTGCTTACAAACTTATAACAACATGCTTTCATGTTGTCATTGGTAAACCCATCCGCAACGTGCAAACCTCGTTGTTGATTCCACTTATGTCAACGTGCAAAGAGCGCACGTTGTCAATCACTTGTAAATGACCGATACAACAATGTGTTTTAAAAGCACGTTGTTGAATATCACAAGGTGTTTTCATTGCACGTTGTTAATTTCATGTTGTTAAAAGTGTTTTTTTTTGTAGTGATGATCAAAAGAAAAAGGAGTGCAACCACATTGCCTTCGAGAGGAATCCTGGTAAGAAAACCTCCGAACCAATTTTCCAAGTTCTTTAATGTCAAATCTTAGGATTAGAAAGATGTTGGAATGGCTTAGGCAAGTTGCATTTCGAAAATCAATAGGTTGTCATGTTTTAAATTCTTGTTTGGCTGATTTTCCACTCACTGACCCCACTGCCATATTTCCGATGCCTATTTTAATTCTTTTGAAATTTGACAAAATTGTTTTAGTGTGAGAAACTAGACATCCTAATCTTCCTTTAGAAACAAGAATCACTCAAATCCAACTTGTTATCCAACTTTGTATGGATTTGAAATGGATTTTACAAGTTGATGCACTTTCAGTATGTTTTCAAAGAAAGAAGCCTTAGATTTGTATGCACGAACTTTGATACACTGAGAATTTTGATTTGAAATTGTTACGGTATCTTTTAAATGTGATTTCAAACATTTTTCCTTTAGTTTCACTCGATTTGGTTTAGTATACACAAAAATAAAATTTTTGACCAAATGAACAGTGATTATGCAAATTTTAGTTTTCTAGTGTGAACTTTGGCTCTTTGAAAACCCTACTTGCACAACTCCAAATACTTTGGAAATTGTTTTTCAAGAGTGTTAGTGTTTCTTCTAACTGCTTATGAAAAATCTCGTTCAAATTATTTTTGTAGAGTTTTATAAAAATCACTGAGCAGGTATTGCCCTGTTGGACTTTTTAAGAAACCAAGTATGCACTAAACTACCATATTTTGTTTTAATGCTATTTGGCCTAAACCTTCAGTTTACACAAGTCAGAAATCAGCCTTAGGACTTTTCTAGGAACATGACGGAATCCAATTACTCTTGGATCAAGTTTTGGGTTGTCAAAATCTCATGTTTTTTAATTGAAACCTAGCTCCAACATACCTATTTATTTGTCATAGTTTTTGTAATTTCTTTAAACCTTCATTTATGCTTAAATAAATGATTTAGAACTTGTGAAGGGTTAGATTTCAATTGTTTTTTATTTTTAAATCTCGGATGCAACTAAGTTTGTCCATTAAGTCTCTAAAAACCTAGAAAACCCTAGTTTTGGTCAGAGAATGTCATTTCTAATTTTGGTTGTGTTTTTAAACTAGGGAAACAACTTGTTGAACAGCAGCAAGGATAATGACTCATTCTAGGTAAAGGGAGCTGGTTCACTTAACAACCCTATGCTTTTCTTTATACTATATACCTATATACATATGTGTATATATGCTTGTGTTTGTACTTTTGATATTGAATGCTTGGATGTGCATTATGTTTGAAATGCTTAAAAATATGTTTGAAAATAATCATTGAGTTACTAAGCTATTTTTACCCATTTGATCTGCCTTAATTTCATAATCCCTATTTATATTGTTTCTTAGTTGTTCACTTCAAGTAAGAAAAAAACTAACATGTGTAAGTATGTAAATGAATTCAATTTGTGGCACTATATTGAGGAAGAGACCTGATCGAATTTGATAATCAACTTAGACTGATTAAACTTATGCAATTTGCCTTGTTGATCGAATAACTTACTTAGTATTTTAAATTAAATCAATATATGCAAGCTTGTTGATAACTCCAACCTGTTTTAGAAAGGAATCATAACCTGAATTAGTATTGCTCTCAGCTAGGATACACTTAGGATTGGATCAAATGTGACTCACAGCTCTCTATGTGCATAAGCCCGAGACTAGCAACCTAATTTTATTGCCTAAATGAATAATAGACATCTTACATAATTGAAAGTCAGTACACACTACAAGAAATGTGAACAAAGTCCACCCTTATTGGTTGCACAGAAAAGGGAGGCAATTGGGAACTTTAGTCCATATTGCCCAATTGCCACCCATTTTTGTTAGAATCAAGGCACTTTAGTCCATATTGCCTAATTGTCACTCATTTCTATGCAACCAATAAGGGTGGGCTTTGTTCACATTTTTTATAGTGAGTATTTGAACCAAATTAGTATGATTTGGGAATCTAATTTCATTCCTTTGTTTTAGTCTTGCTAGTCTCTAGGAGTATGAACTAATTAGACTAAAAGTTAGTAATGGAAAATGAAAGAATATATATAGATGTTTTCTTTCCTTTGTCCGGTGAGATACAAGCATCTACGTTTGCTTTCTTTGGTTAGTGTAAGTTGTTGTATTTTTAAATTCCTTACTTAAAAGTATGCTTGTATGACTTATCTAACGAACTATACATGCATATAATTGCCAGTACATGCATATAATTAAGGTCAGAAGGCCCACTAAACTACCGATTCCGACCGACTTGTTGATGTGACTGATCGTTGGTTAACTGACCACCGTCAGGACGGTAGCGGTGGCCGTTTTACCATCCCAAACGGGGTCGGATCAGTGGTAAGTTGATAGATGTTGGTTTGGTTACCGACCTGATTCCACCTCTAGCAAAGTCTAAAGCAAAGTTGATAAACAACCTTCACCAAAATTCCACGTAACCTTCAAGTGTACCTGTGCACAACAAAGCACTAACCACCAACATCAACGATCAACACTCCCATGGCCATTCCACTTTGGCCAATTATCACCTACTTGGGTCAAATGTAAAAACTGAACTGATAGTGAGGATAACCAATTCTGATTATATAACTTGGGCTACCCACCACATACAATCAACCCAAGTATCTCAGTTTACTTGGCCCAATATTTATATTTGGCCCAACTGGCTCACCAACTATATTCTCAAGATACATAATAATCCCAACAATCAATCCGGCAAATCTCAGCCTAATCATCAACCAATAACCTCAACAACAATTTAAATGCCTAGCTAACTAAATATCTCGAACCGGTAATCTCAGGCAATAAAAATAAACCAATTAATCACATAAGATCAAAATCATCCTCAATTCAAACTCAGGATTCAAACATAAAATTACCAATTCTAGCATACAAGTAAAACAGTTGTAAACAAAACTAACAAACAAAATAAAGTTCTACCCACAATAACAAAAACAACAAGACCAAAACAGGGAATCACCCACCTGGATTCCGAGCAACCATAGTCAACTCGTACAACACCACCACCACACGAGATCCACGTTGCCGGTATTGGCTTGCGGAACGATGAAGGAAATAAACAGAAGAAACTCTCGGCAGGAGAGAGAACAGAGAGAAGAGAAAAAGAAAGTTACGGTTGAGTGAAAAGAAGCATAAAATGAGAGAACTGAATGGCTATATATATAACCACCACCGAGCACTTGCCAGAGCTATCAAGCTCTCGATGGTTCCACCGAGCCTTCAGTGGTTGGTTTTATATACTTCCACCGAAATCTCCAACTTTCTCCAAACTTCACCATTCTTCCCCCTCACGCCAGCTGCCCACCCAGCTGGCAGCATCTCAATCATTGGATCAAAGTGAATCTAATAGTTGTGATCACGCCACGTCAACAAAAATCAACTTTCTACAAATTTTCAACTTCAACAACTTGCCAAAAACACACCCGGACTCCGAAAAAGATTCTAAAAAATGCTACAAACTCGTAACGAAGAATTACTATTTTCCTATTAGCTCTAGACCAACCTTTGAAAATAGAATAACCCGAAAATAGAACACGAAAATTTTTTGAGGTCTCACAGTCGGGCCTCCTTTAGTAGGATAATGGTTCCCACTCAAATCTATATATCTGGGCTTTTAGTCAAGTTGTGTATAAAAAAAAAGTGAAACTCCAAAGAAATCACTTTATGCTCTTTCTATCAAAATGCCACTTTTGAGAAAGAGAGCTAGCACTCTCATTCTCCAGAGACTTCAATCCCTCCATTTCCTCCTAGTGTGGACTAATTAGAGGTCATAGATCTATATATGACTAGAAGGACCAACTGGCGGAGAGCTTGTGGATTCGCACCTTGGTAAGCTTCCAATAAAAAGAATAAGGTATGAATCCTATTTTGTAAATCATAGAAATTATTGTATCATATCTCAATCCGAAGCATGATCGTATAAAATTTTATTTCCCGCTGTGTTTATATGATCAACTTCTAACACCTTACCCCTTAAAATGCAAATCCATACATGAAAGAAAAAAAAAACAACAATAAAACAATAAATAAAGATGCAATGCAAACACAAAACACAACCTATTTAAATTGTGACCTGTATATTAATAGAAAGGAGAAAAATAAAATAATGGGTTGGAGATGTGTGGGCTGTGTATAATATATGTGGGTGGGCTAAAAAACATTAAGGCCCAAAATTACATAGTCAAAGTGGAAAATCAGTTGGGCATGCCCGGGCTACAACCCAGGCTAGCCAACCAATGACTCTGTCCCTGTGTAAAATGGTATAGACATCGGTTTTGAAAAAATAAAAATAAAAACGATATTAAAACATTTACCATATCGGTTGCATATTAATTGCGTTTACAACTGATATTTATGTAGTAGTGGACATAAATAATTAAAAGTGTTTTTGAATTATAAAAATTCTTGTAAGTGGTTTTTTGAGAAGAACCTGTCAGCTGCTTCCTTAGAAAGTACTTCTAAGGGTTTTGGCAGGAAACACTTCAAAGTGCTTTTATAGGAAACAATTCCAAGTGCTTTTGCAGGAAGCAATTCAAAGTGCTTTTGCAAAAAGCATTTAGTATTTTTATAAAAATTTGTATGTGGTCACACCCCGAATCCCGAGTATGCAACAGATGCACCTATCTTGAATGTCCCAAAAAATTAATGCCACTAATCAAACATTAATTCCCCAAGATACCCAAGATAGGTTGAGCATTTTTAATTAATGAGATTGGATTGGATCAGAGATAATAAGTAGTGGAAAACATGTGAAGTAAAAATAAAACTTCTTTACAAAACTAACCCCCAAAGTTACGATAGTTCATTGCAACATTAAAGAATTACATAAATTCGAAATACATAGCAAACATAGAATAAAGGTTTCAAAACTACGCAAACGTATAAACAAAGTAAATAACTTAAAACCATTACAAACAATGGAAGTAAAATCATTCAAGACATACTCGAAAACGAGAAAACAATCAAATGACATCACCAAATAAATCTAGATAGTTGACAAGTCACAAAATGTTGCTCTGCTCGACCATCGTCCAAGATCGTCTCTTTACCATGCTCGTACCTATAAAAACATCCAATAAACAAGGAACACAAAAAGTATGTAGGGGGTAAGCATCTCATAAGATCATAGATTCCCTTAGGGACCCTGCTAGGTTTGAAGACCGCAAAACTTTTCCCAGTAAAAAACATAGTGAAATTTTTGTTTTCATTGGATTTTTAAATCATCCAAACCAAGTTCTTCAAACATTTCCTTTGAAATCCTTTACAAAACATTTATGACTCGATTGTACAACAATATGACAAACATGCATAAAAATCCATAAATAACAATAATACAGATGGTTGATACACATTAGGTACGACTATGGCTAGCTATTAAAATAAATAGCATCCATAGCGAGAGTGCCCTGGTAATCAGAGATAAGAACTCGCAATTGAAAAATCGTATCAACTGCCACCAGATCAGTTAGGAGCCTTGGCTTCACACAAGCACACGCCACATGTGATAACATGGCTAAGCACCCTATAACGTAGTGACCAATTCTTCTAGAATGTTTAGAGATTTAAACCCAAGGTCATCAATGAGGCTATTCTTACTCTCAGACCAAACACAATAAACATAATAGCATGTTATAGCAGTTTAAAAACTACACATACACACACAAAGTCCATAGTCAGGAATGTAGAATAAATCCCCCTACCTAGAATCCAATGCTCTTCACGTATTCTTTTACAAAGCTTATGCATCCTCATCCGTCTCGAATCCATCGCCTTCTTGTTACGTCACAAAGAAATCATTCGGTAAATGGTGTTACTAGTGTTTGACAATATGACAACTTAGTCAAAGTTAACTTCAACACGATCTCATTATGACTCATCCTTTTAGGTCACACGTCTCTAAAAACTTTACTCCTAAGTGGACTAAACTCTATTCTTTAGGGTTTCTAAGTTTCAAGTTAATTTTAAAGTCAAACTACTTGAATTGCCTTGGTTTAAAGCAAATCTACAAATTAATTTAGGTTAGAACAAATCAAATATAAATATTATCCAAATATTTAATTAATTAGTATTTATCCAAAATATTTTACTAATTAATCAAGCTTGAATAATAGTTTAAATTCAATTTAATCTTTACAAGTTAATAACCTTTAAATAAATTTTCAAATTAAGGTTACAACTAATCATGCTTAATTAACCAAATAAATTAAACAAATAAATTTCCAAAACAAATCTAGGCATGCTTAATTAATAAATAAATCATACTTAATTAATTTAAGCATGCAACTTAATATTAAAGTCTAAGAAAAATAAATAAATGACTTACCCTTGGCAAGCATGCTCCTCCTCCTTGGCAAGCTTTCCAAAAGAAAACTTTAAAACTATGGAAGATTTCTTCCCTTTTAGTTTGTCTCTTGAGTATCTCAAACTTCATTTGGTGGTGTAAGTGAAAATGAGGTACAATGATTTCTATTTATAGGTACAAGAGGGGGAAAAGTTTATCTAATTCTTCAATGTGGGATAGGATATCAAAAGTGTCAAAAACAAAGGAAAAACACAAAAAAAGTTGAACTTAGTCACAAATAACCCGGTTGATCTCCCGATTACAGACACAAAACGGGCCAGGTCGCCCGACTACAGTGCACGCGGGTTAAAGGGGAGGGCACTGGGCTTGACAAGTTTTTAAAAGGGATGGACGGTTGTGATTCGCTGGGCTTTAATGAAGCCCAACAATTGAGATTAGATCGTGAGCGATCCTTCAATGTAAAGCGGCGTATAGAGGCTTCCGTGCACGCGCATCTCACCTCAGCTGGACGCCTTGTCAGCGAGCTGTCAGTTCTTTCGTCCAACTGCATCGCGCCACGTGGACGTTGTCAGCCTAGTCAACGTCTGCGCCAGCATTTTCACTTTATTTAATTTCCTATTTTGTTTGTAATTTCTCTAACTTCATAAATTCACCAAAAATAATTTGAGACTCCAAATAATTCCCCGAAAAATCATACAGACTCATAACGATGAATACTAATTTCATATAGCCTCAAATAGTCAAATCACTTCCTGAAAATTATGACAAATCCTCCTCTTATAATTTAATTCTGAAAAATAAAAACAAATAAAATAATCACCAAACTCTTAAATTTCTTTTCTCCAAAAATTCACTTTCACACAACTAAACTCCAAAATCACGACTAAAGGTCCAAATTAGTTAAAACAAAGTTAAAGAAAACTTTACTTCCTTTAAACAAATTTTAAGAACAAGGTTAAATAGCTTAAATAACAAAATTAACATAAGCAAAAAATTCAGGGTGTTACATATGTGCTTATAACAAAATTGCTTCCAACAGAAGCGTTGCTGAGGAGAAGTATTTCCTATATAGATAGTGCTAAACAAGCTCTAATGACATGTTTACTAATCCATAATCGGAATCAAAATAAGGAATTGGATTCCGATTATGGGATACTCATGTGTTTACTAACTATATGGGAATAAAAATACAAGTGGGGCTCACATGATATCATGAATTCAACTCCTTATATTGGAGGAATTGGATTCTTGTGTGGAAGGAGGTATTCTGATTTCTGGAGAAACAACTCATCAGGAGTCCAACTTTTTTTCCTATGATATCCTCACATTATTTCTATAATTCCAAGTTTGCCCATTCACTAGCATATAAAATAATTTATTTAAAACAAGGGCATTTTAGTAATCAAATTGGTTTCAATTCCGATTCCGGTGAATTAATAAACAACTTATATGAAATTGGTACCATTCCTACTCTGATTCCAGATAATTTAGTAAATAGCTTCAATGAGAATCTGGATTTTGACTCCTCCTCAATCCAATTCCTTATCAATCCAATTCCTCCTAATCTAATTACGGATTAGTAAACATGTCATAAATGAATTCTAGCAGAGTCACGGATGAGCCTAACTTGGCTAAATGGATGATCTAATGAGGGAATGAATGAGCCTAAACTAATTGAAAGAAAGAACTCAAACTCATAAAAGAATTATTGACTATTGACCATGGGTTTGATGAATGAACCCAAACTTTTGAAAATTATATTAAATATTGACCATGAGTTCAATGAACGAACTTGAACTGATTCCTTGCATGAAGAGCAAAAAATCAAAGCAGCAAGATATAAGAGCCACTTAGGTAGTGGCATAGTGGAGCTTGAACCCCAAAAAAACTAGCTTGAATTCCATGAAAACCATCATTTTGAAGGTTTCCATGGTGAAACGTACATAATTTTTATTTGACTATAACTACTGAAAATTTGGAGTGGAAATATAATTTGAGCATTGGAGTGCCTTTTACAGGTAAATCATTTGAGCATATTGGAGTGCCGTTTACAGGTACATCCTTTCGCTCTCATTTTTGATCGAAGACGATGTCCTACTTCTCAAGATCAACCAAAGAAGATTACTTATTGGTGGAATTTCCCCGTGCAATTTTATGTTCCAACACTCATTATCTTGCTTAGTTTGGTTTATCTTGTTAACAGCTAGTTTGAGTGGAAGACGCGGCACTTCGGTTGGCCTCTTGCCGCTAAGAGCCTAAGATGATGTAAAAGGTAAATGCTTTTATGAAGTAGAAAATTAGAAATGTAGAATGAATAATGTGGAAAATTCGCCTATCTATCAAAAAATAGAAAAACAAAATTTACATCATCTCCTATATTTTCTAGTGCAGCGGTTTAAATAAATCCGTCCAACCCCCGCTGACCGCTGTACTTTCCCCTTCACTTCCTCTATTTAAAACTTTTTAAAATATTAAAAATAAAAACAGATAAAGCAACACCATCTCAAAAAAGACTGTACTTGTCATTTCTAGCAGAAGTTACTTCTCCAGTCTTCACTTTGAAACCCTAAACTTATTATTCATTTTCCGCAAGAGGAAATTCAAAAAGAGAAAAAGACTCAAACACATCCGCATCCGCATCCACATCCACATCCACAATCTCTTTTGTCTCTAAAATTTGTAAGTGGTTGTTTGAGTTTCTCATTCTAGGATCCAGAATGGGTGAAACCAACCAAGCCCCAGTTGCGCAAACCGGGCATGGATCCTGACCCACTTCACCATTTGCATTGTTCTCTATGGGAAAGGCTGAAGAAGACCAGGCTTTGCCTTACAGTGTGGGCTCTGAGGCCTCAGAGCAAAATGCAGAGCCTCACTGTGCTTGTTGGTATGCTGGGATTCAAAGGCTCATTAGCCTCAAATGCATCTTGGTTATCTTACTGTCTCTTGCTTTGTTCGTCTCTGCTATGTTTTGGTTGCCTCCATTTCTTCAGTTTGCGGATCACAGTGATTTGGATCTTGATTCAAAGTTCAAAGGTGGGTTGATGAATTTCTGTAATTGGGCTTTGATTTGTTTCTAGTGTTTCTGTACATCAACATTGTGTTACAAGCCTTTGCATCTTGAATTTTCGATTTTTTAGGAATTTTGGCTTTTATGTTTCATTTTATTTATTAGCTTTTTTTGGGGGTTTATGAGATATATGATTTCTGGTTTTTTTGTTGGTTGGTGGCCTCGGGGTGCTTGGTTTGGTTGTTGAGAAAATTAGGGAAACAAAATTATCATTCTGGTATCTTTTAATGTTGATTTGTTTTGAAATTTGGGGGGGGGGGGGGTTTGGAATTTATTTTCGGTTGTTGGTGTTGGTTGGTCTTTGTTAGTTGGTTGCTGAGAAAATGTAGGACAACAAAAGATCGAGCAATTTTGAGTCTATTGCCTATGTTATTTTCTTTGTTTTTTTGTTTTTTTGTTTTTCCTTTTTATTCTGCTTATCTTATTTTGCTTTATTAGAAATGAGAAACTTAACTAAGCTGTGGTGTCCCTAGTATTAAAAAAATCTTTGGTTCAAGATTAATTTCTCATTTGTTCCCCCTATATTATTCGGAACTAATAGGAGCAGAATATAACTGAAAAAAGAAAAAAGAAATTGTAGCTAGACTTGTTGACTTATATGTTTGGTTCTTATTTCAGTTGTTCATTTCTCTTTAAAGTAAGCCATGCAGAATTTTAAGTTTAAGAACCTACATTTTAAGGAAGTGTATTCAGATGCTAAATATGGATATGTTAGTCAGAATGATATGTTTCCTTTTAAGCAGAATTGCTTACTTGAGGTACACAAAGCACAAATGTGAGTTGCTATGAGGATCCAACAGTTTGTATATTAATGACCCAGCTGATTTGTTAGTTAGCCACACCACTTGAATTGAATTTCAGCCACTAAACTAATGAAACGCTCACAGGAGCTCTTTCCTTGTCGCTAATGCGAATAATACTCTCCTTTTAAGCAGAATTGCTTACTTGAGATACAAAAAAAGCACAAATGTGAGTTGCTATGAGGATCCAATGGTTTGTATATAAATGACCCAGCTGAGTTTTTAGTTAGCCACACCACTTGAATTGAATTACAGCCACTAAACTAATGAAACTCTCGCAGGAGCTCTTTCTTAGTCGCTCATGCGAATAATACTCTCCTTTTAAGTTCCCATATGTTATTTATGGAATAAACTTGTTGTCATTCATTAGAAAATTTAAATTAATTTGATAGCATATAATATATATGAATTAATTCATTCTCTCTTTTTCTTTTTTTCTTTTTTTGGGGGGGGGGGGGGTTGAATTAATGTATTCTATGTCCATAGAAACATCATTTGGATTAGTGCATGAGGAAAAAGAATTCCAGTTTAAGTCAATGTGCTTTCACCTATGATCTGTAAAATGCTTGATGCTTCTTTGAAGTATTTGGTATGTCAAATACTAGATAACATGATGGTCATGTTCAACACTTGTTTCAATGGTTTTGAATAGAAAACACATTTACTTAATTAGAGGGGAAGCTGTTCCTCTAAAAAAAAATAAAAATAAAAAAATAAATGAAGGGAAAGTCTTTAGACTATCATGGTGGTGTACGTCTTTGTCAAGAAAATTACAGGTGGTATATACCTTCATGATTATTTCACCATTATGTTTTTTTTAATATTTTGTACATAGAAAATTCAAATTGGAGAATAACATATTTGCAAAAATGTACTGCACAGCTACTTTTTCAGGTATTATTTGGGTATTTTCATGTTCAACACACAAGTTTCGTGTTTACAAATAATAGGTTTTTATCAATAATATGGTATGTAACAGCATCCCTGATCTCTCTATTTTAGCTGTTATAATGGGCGTTTGTGTTATCAATTTTGAACTTGCATGTGCTAGAGTTTGATTTCCCTAGGAGTTATTATTGATTATAAGCTTCCTCATAGCCTTGCTGTGGGTTCTAAATTATTGTTTTAGTCTGAGGGTTATAAATTAATTATCAATCCTCAAGGTCTATTGTTCAATGAGGTCGAGCAGAGAGGAGTAGTTCCTGTCCTTCTGGATAATAGAAAAAAATGTAGAAATAGAATACATGCTATGAGTCTTGATCCAACCGTTGGATAAAAATCTTATACTTAACGATCAAACCCGGTCCAAATCCTGATTAAGTATTGTACTTTTTGGAATTAAAGTCAGGAATTAGATTTTGATCTAATGACATGTTTACGTGCTTGGAATGGAAATGATGAGGAATTAGAATGAGGAAGAATCAAAATGAGAAGGAATAAGAATATTAAAGTGTGTACTATACTTGGCATGTTTACTAACTCTAAGGAATCGGAATCTACAGTTTTATTTTTTATTTTTTTTATTTATTTTTCTTGTGGAAGGGGGGTTGTATAGTTGTGCCCTATTTTTTTTCCTTTTTTTTTTTTTTTTAATTGTGAATTCTATTTACTGGTTCGTCCTTTAGTCCTTGCATCTAGAAGATTTGCAAAATTAAATCACAGCCAAAGCAGGAAATAAGGAAACCACTTTATTATCCAGAATGATTTGCTTATAAGGCTGCTGAAGTTTGATGGGTTATCAAATAGATAACATTTGCATTTTCATGTGTTCTTATCCCATAATTGTTCCATGTTAACCAAGATTAGGTTTTGGAATGTAGGCTTAAATTATCCGTATCAAACTGCCTTTCTTTCTTTGGAAGCTGGAAATGAACGCTTTTTGTTTGTTGGCATATATTATTTTCGAATAATATCAAAGTACCTTTCTTTTTTGTTGATGCTATTTGATTATTCTTTTATAACCATGTAATCATCTCTAAGTATATTTGTTCCCCTGGCATATTGAGGCATGAAACATGATATGTATAGCTGGAATCAGATAACTGACTCAATTAATTGGTTTAGCTAAGTTTAGCGACACTTTTAAAAATTTCATTGACAATATTGGATGCAGTGATGACGATGGATGGCTGCCGAGCCACCTTTTTTGGGACTTTGGACTGGTTGTTAAGTGTTTAATCTGAGTCACTACTGTTGTTCTAGAGTTCATATGACTCAGTTGACGTGTTACTCTAATTTTCACTGAGTTTGGAACCTGGTTACAAGCTTATGTCTTTTATGATTAGTCATGCTTCGCTTGCAATTAGTTTCCAATTGTCTCATGTTTGAGAGTGAGCGAGCGAGTGAGAGACAGAGAGGGGGAGAGAGAGATAGAAAGAGAGAGAGTACGGTTCTTCGGTGTTGTTAGGGGATTATGTTCTTTGTCCTTGTGGGCAAGCACAATCTGCTGAAGCAGGCTTTTTCCATTTTCCTTCCTTTTTCTTTTTCATGTTAAGTTTTATGTGTTTGATTTCTTTATTTCTTTTAATGTTCTTTCGTTTGATCTTTAGTCTTTCCCAACAAATATTATTTTCTGTGCCCAAGATCCATCAGAATGTTGTGCTAATATTTGGGACTTACATGTTGAGCACTAGTCTCACATTGGTTGCGCTAAGTGTTTAATAAATCTATATATAAACCTTTTCGGTCTCTCAACTTTAATAGTTTTATTTCTTGGATTGGATACCATAGGTCACCCTTAATAGGGACTAGATAAGAATTCCCGATCACTCAAAAGAGGGATCACTTGTCCATGTGTATGTCCACCCAAAAAAATGGGTTTTATGTGTGCTTAAGTGTCTAGTAAAGCTATATATATATAGGGATTTTCTTTAGAGAGGATGTTCGCATTTTTAAAAATTTGCGGACGCCGATATAGTGCTGACATGGGGTAAACAGTGTGTTGACACAGATGATGTGTTCCAACAAGTTCTGATGAGCTGCAGCAAGTTTTAGAATTTCGTGTCGACACACTATTTATCTCATGTCGGCACTGAGTCGGCATTCGCAAATTTTGAAAAATGCGGACATCTTCTCTAGAGAGAGAGAGAGAGAGAGAGAGAGAGAGAGACCGTTTCCATTAAGGGATACCTTAAATAAGCATATTTAAGGGTTCTCTTGTAGGGTCCACTCCACATTATATTTTGATTATTGGAACCGTTTATTTTTTTGGTCTACTTTAAAGGATCGTCCTTGCATAAATTTAGGTTAATCGGAAAACATTTAACAGTTGATTAATCGGTCACCATTTTAAGTGTTTATCAGAAATATTATGTTCGTCTATTTATTTGATCAAATTTAGATAGCTTAATGGTTTTCAGTTTGTCTAATTTTTTGCAAGGATGATATTTAAATATAGACTTAAAAAATAGATCGTTCGGATTGTTGAAATACTATATGGAATGAGCCTCATAAGGGATTCCTGAAATAAAATTATTTGAGGGATCTCTCAATGGAAGGGGCCTATCTATATGGTTCCTCCGCCGAGTTTTGAGGGTAAACCTCCATCTTTTCACCCCATCCCCTTCTAGGGTATAAAATGGGCTTGGTGTCTGCCCAAAATTCCAGAGCTAAATCCTAACATAAATGCCGACAAACTAGCGCCGAGCGCTTTGAAGCTGCAAAATTTTGCACTACCTAGTGCTTGGCATCAGGTGCAAACGTTCTCACCTGAATGAGCATATATATATATATATATCATTGGGTCTCTCCACCTAATAGCATAAGCTTTTTGGATGGATAATCTATATTAAGAGCATTTGCAATAGTGGTGTACTTCCAATTTTATTGCATGAAATTGAACTAATAGATTAAAATCCACTTGCAGTGGTGTAGTTTAGTTCATTGCAATTAATGCAATTGCAATAGAGAGTGCAGGAAATAACACCCTGGTTTGAATTGCAATAACACCAAACAAAGGCCCCACATGTCACATGGGCTTGCAGAAGAGAGAGAAACATAAAAGAGAAGACCAATGAGCGGGTGACATTTAAAAAGATATAGCTATTGATGTGAAGCCATTGAATTATACCATTGCAAGTAAAACTGCAGTTCAATTCAATAGATGCCAAAATAGTTCAACAAATTGCACTATTGCATTGAACTATTGAACAACCATTGTGAATGCTCTAAGGTGCATTTTGGAAGACATGACATGCATTTTTCTGTTTTTTTGCTAGAATGGCCTGAATTACTCAGTCTTATGGCTGGTGTTTTATATCTTTGGATGCTAATTTAGATCACCAACAATGCATAAGGCATGCGATACTTGGTGGGTTTGGGACAATGTAAAAAGTAATTGTGCATGTTAGTCTTCACCATGCGATGCTAGCACTCGATTTTGAGTGTTGTGCTAAGTCTTGTACTCTTGTTACATAAGTAATGCATATTATTCTACTTCCTTTTCTTTCTTTCCTTTTTTCTTTTCTATAATCCTCGTAAATCACCTCATAGCTGTTATTATTTTTTTTGTATTTTTATGTTGTGAGCACAATTTTTCTTTGTGATGACATTAGTTAGTAATATCTATACTTTCTGATGTGCAACATTTGTTTATCCAGATCATTATATAGTAGCAAGTTTCAACCTTTTGAAACCAGTTTCCTTCCTGGAGGGAAATATCTTGCAGCTTGAAGATGACATTTTTGACGAGATAGTCGCTCCCTCAACGAAGGTATCTTTGCTCTTCTTTTCTGAGTAGAGTCTCCATCTTTTCTGTATTTGATCTAATTTACTATTTGAACCAGGTGGTAATCTTATCTCTGGAACCCATTGCTGGATCAAACATAACAAGAGTTGTGTTTGGGGTTGATCCGGACCCAAAATCATCAAAGTTATTACCAACTTCTCAAAGTTTGATCAGGGCATCTTTTGAATATCTGGTTACACACCAATCACTCCGCCTGAATACATCCTTGTTTGGGCGCACATTATTTTTTGAGGTGCTAAAATTTCCAGGTGGAATTACTATAATTCCTCCACAGAATGCATTTCTTCTGCAGAAAGTGCAAATCCTTTTTAATTTTACCTTAAACTTTTCTATCTATCAAATACAAGAAAATTTCAATGAACTGAAAAGCCAGCTGAAGTCGGGATTACATCTAGCACCTTATGAGGTTAGTCTATCCTTTTTCTGTCTCCTCCGTGCCTATTATTTGCCTATCTTTTCCTGAAGCAGAGCTGTACTGTAGTGTGGTTGTCTGTTTGCATCTATCAATTTATTGTAAGAGTTTGATGATTTGATAACCTTGGGTGCATTTTGCAGATTCTGATTGATTTTATTTTGTTGGATGCAGAACTTGTATGTTAGCTTGTCAAACTCAAAAGGTTCAACTGTAGCAGCCCCCACTACTGTTCAGTCATCTGTTCTACTGACAATTGGTAATACTCCTTCAACGCAGAGATTAAAACAACTGGCCCAAACCATCACACGTTCTCATTCAAGAAACCTGGGCCTGAATAATACTGTATTTGGTAGAGTCAAGCAAGTTCGTCTCTCATCTATCTTACAGCACTCCCTCAATGGTGGCGATGGCACTGCATGGTCACCTTCTCCTGCTCCACTGCCTCAGCCCCAGCACCACCACCACCACCACCACCACCACCACCACCATCACCATCACCAGCATCACCACCACCACCACAACCCCCATCTAGCTCCTGCAGTTTCACCTGCACCTGCAATTGATATTTCTCCACCTGTAACTCAAAAAGGCGGACCTGCACCTGAGGATGGTTCACCTGATCCGCATAAAACTTTGCCTGCACCTGAGAAAAGTTATGAAGCAAAACCTCCCAGTTTCCACTTTGGATCTAGGGGGAAGACTGGAAAGCAGTCTCATTTAGCACCTGCTGTTGCACCAAATACTTTCCCACCTGTCTTTGGTCCATCACCACAAAAACAAGTACACCCATCAGCACCCGTCTCCCATTCAGTTCCAGCATCCAGTCCCTTGCCTCATGTAGTTTTTGCTCATGTTCAGCCACCATCAAAGAGTGATTCAGATACGAGACATTCTGACACAATGTCATCAGCTGAACCATCGCCATCCACATGTATGTCAACTGATTTTATTATGTTTTTCATACATGGTTGCTTATGGTATAATTATTATTAGGTTGGTGAATTTGATGTAGTTTAGCTCTCAACATTTAAGAGATTGAAAGTAGTTTAACTTTAAGTCTGAATCCTATTTCTAGTTACTAACACACTTAGTGTTATTGCAGCTTGTGCAGATATTCTCCCTTGTGTTCAATGGGCATTTTGGCTGTTCCTAGCTATTGTGTTAGGTTTATAACAACGGAGGATAAACATTCTATTTCCAGTAAAACCGCTTCCCTAGTATTCAAGGAAGGACCCAACAACTGTATCATTCCAAGTCCAACAGGTGAGCTGTGCTGGGAGGAGTTGTGTAATGGTGAGCTACGCAAAGAGCGTAGTCCACATCTGAGTGGATATATATATGTCGTTTCTATATATGCGTGTAAATATTTTATTAAAAATCCAGCTGGCAGGTGCCTATTCAGGTCAAAGTCACAGAGGTGGCAGGCCTTTGATTACATGCATTGCCACTGTTTTGTGTATTCTCTTCCGCAGAAATGTAAGAGGGAAAGAAAAAAACAACCAGCAACTGTATCACACTACTTTTTTGTTTTTTGTTTTTTCCCTCTCAATCAGGTATGCCCTTTAAGTTTATTAATTAATCTACGAAAATATTTCCTTATGGCTTTCTGTTTTATATTTTCCTTTTCATTTTGGAAGTTGGACTGACAATTTCCATGTGACTAAAGAAATGGAGAATTTTTCATTGATAGTAATATGACACATTTTCACTATGTTACGGGCATCGGGGCATGGGAAAAAAGGGGAAGAATGACGTACGTCTGTACATGGCTTTGTTAGGTACATTGTACAAGGCACCACATTGTATTAAAGGTCAAATTTCACTATTGATACCAGTAATATGGGTCAAGTTCTACTTTAATTGTTATAGGTTCAATTGTCCACACAGTCTAGATGATCTAGATCTTGTCCCTTGATTTGAATCACTCCCAACCTTTGATTCATCTTTTTAATATATTCAAGAGATAATTAGACTTTGGTTTTTTAGATAAATAATTTTTAGATGAAGACCGGGAATGTTTTAAAATTTATAAGAAAATTATTTTAATTTATAATAAATTATTTTAATTTATAATTTTTTTTAATTCATAATAAAGTCTTTAATTTATAAAAAAATTCATTTGATTTATAATAAAGTTCTCTCTTCATTTGAAGTGTATTTTTTTTCGATTTGAAGGGTATTTTCTCTCTTAGAGTGTAGAGTGGGTTTTGTAGAGATTACATGTTAAGATTTAATTTTGGTATTTTGGACGAAGTCTAAAATTTCGGAGTTAAAACCTAACATAAAGTCGTCAAAGAAGAAAAATAAAAAAGATTAGATTAAAAACTCTAAATCATTACTAGTTTTAGTTTAAGAAAAACTCATAAAATAGATTGGATTTTAAGCCTCCTTATATTTAATCTTCATAATTCATTCTGCCTTGGTTTCATGAGTTACATGTGATAAAGCATCTTTTGTACTTTTAACTTTTTTCATCTTTTTCCCTTTATCATATTTGCATATGTGATCCCATCTCTTTGACAAAATCAAAGACTCCCAATAATGTGCCAAGTGGATTTGATTAGCCATTCATAAATCTCATTTACACTAATCAAGTGATTAATTAATCAACTGAGGTCTAAAGTAGTGGTTAATTTTCTCTATAATTAACCATGATTAATTATTACAATAATAAATCGTCCTTCTATGGTAACTTTGGTCAAAAGCCTTGACCCAGAATAACTAATCAACAATTAACTGTCTCGTTCAATGTTTTCGACACATGTGTGTCCCTTTAGGTTTTATTTCAATTTGGCAATTGAATAATCAAATTTCCGTTCGATTTTTCCACAAGAATAATTGTTTACATAAATACGAATATATCATATATATAGGCCTTTAGCGATACATAGCTATGTTTCAAGCTCATTCAAATTAAATAGATTACAAAATCTATTCAATTGTAGGTGCAATTCGATACGGTCCATCTATCTTTTAGTCTTATAGTGTCTTGATCACAGTTATGAGGTATGAAGTATTTTGGTCAAAACCTCTAACATGATTTTATGAGCAAATATCTTTTTAATTATGAGTCAGTCGAAATATAATTAAAAAAACTATATTCTAATTATCATCTCACTCACATGCTTCGACTAAAGTCTTTGATTCACATTAAATTAATCATAGAGGACACATTTTCCTTTCTCTTATGGTAAGGAGATAGATTTCTTGTTGACCACTCATATGCTTTCTTACCTTTTTCACTATACTTAGCAATGCATACATTATACCTTGGCACATGTGTATTATACCACCAAAGTATAATGACAAGAAGTACAAAAAAGTTGTGGTATCTCAGGTCAAAGGACTAATTTAAATATGCTACAACTTTATAAGATGTTGATTGACTATTGTTTCACTCTATACAAGAATCACATATAGTCGGATCAGTTTAATGAACTTATGCTTCTATAGGCACCTATGCTTTTGCTCTGGTATCCCTCACACGCATAGTTCGAAAATGACTATCTCCTTAAGCGAGTAGGCTAAAATGCTATTTTGATATATCTTGGATGCACTATTACTTATACAGTGATCCTTTTGATCAGGAACAATTTAGACTTATCAATAGAGATGCTTGGCTGTTGGAATATGTTCTAACATCAATCGTTTTGATAAACGTATTGTTTGTTTTTGTATATGTTTAACATTAAGGGCAAACTTATCTTTTATGTAACATCCTAAATATGCATTTTATATTTATGTGTATGCATAAAAGAGGTCTATTTTAAAGTGAAAGAATAACAACCTAAAGAAGTTAGGACCATGAGACTTATATACCTCAATACTTAAAACCTAAATTGTTCTTGGTCGTAAGATTGATATCTTGACAATATCAAATATGGTAAGACCAACATGATTTGTCTCTACTTAACATTTAGGATAATCGGTGTAGAGACACTAGAAGAAGATCATGGGTGCCAATAAATGGTTCACTGAACATGACCAATAGAATGAATACCTATTATGAAGTATTACTCACCCGTCAACATGAATCCATTAATCTTGGTAATACAACTGGTCCCTAGACTTGAAACGCTAAGGTTTTCATGTGCGCCCAGTCACTATGCTTTAACTGTATTACAAGGCTAGATTCTTAGAGTTTAGTTCAAGGTATAGATTAGTCATAGTCACTGACATATGAGGATATGTGTGTGTTCAAAGAATCTGTCATTCCTTCTAATAGGAGAGATGTTTCAAAGACAACATATATTTAAATTTAGGAATTTCTAGCCAAAGTACTTGATCATGGAACAAGCTCCCTTGATCAAATGAAATATATACATAAGAGTTGAACTGCAAGGATCATGTTAAGGTTGACGAAATTCCATACCCGACCATGATTTAGAACATAAAATAATAGAGACTGTATGGTGATACAATCAAGACTGAATAGGTTCTTTTACCTTTTCGATTAATTTGGGTAGCATGACATGTTGCTGGGTATCAATCATGCTTTGTGGAGACCTAAGGGTAAAATAGTAATTCTACTAGGGTTAGTTTAATTTATGAAAGTGTCCTCTAGTCGCTACCATATTTAATTGGAACCTAAAAGGTTACACGCGAATAGATGTGAGGTGGTATTAGAAATGGACTTGAAAATAATTAATTAAAATTTAATTAATTGGGTCTAAGAGTAAATTAATAGAAGGAAATAGAATGATGGATTTATTAATTAATTAAGGTATTCATTAATTTAATTAAATGTTAATTACCTAATCAAATGGACTAACCACTTAGCCCGTGAGACTAAGAGGATCGGCCCCCGTTTAGTGGAAAATAATTTTCCACTCAAGTTTATAAAAGGGGGCCCAAGTTATGAAGTCAAAACAAGTTAAGTCTTAGTAAAGTTCATTCTATGTTTTTTCTATTTTTTTTCTATTTTCTCAACAATTGAATTTGAGAAAAGAGAGCTAGCATTCTCATTCTCCAGTAAGTACATCCCTCCATCTCCTCCTAGTGGAGAGCGTTAGACATTTATGTGACTAAAAGAACCAATCGGCGAAGAGTGTTTGGATTCACACCTTATTCGACTTCCAATTGAGAGAACAAGGTATGGATCCTCCATGGTTTCTTCATGTTTTATTGTATAACTAGCTTCTCTATTGCGAGTGCGAATAGTCTTTTCCTATTGTGCGAACACCAATATATTGGCAAGTGTAAATATAGGGATATTTTGATACACGAGAGTGTGGAGAGAACCCGAGTAATCTAAGTAAATATCCCTATATTTACACATTAGAAATAGCCTATTGGTGTATGCTGAATATATGAATGAAAAACCTTACTCCCCCTGTTCATTTCCTCTTTCCCCCTTCTCCATATGATGTAACTACAAAACCACCAAGTCTTGCAACTTGCTTAAAAGAATGAGAAGACTTGACCATGACTATGAGTAAGGATGAATTTGCATAGCAGACCCATTAGCAAAACATCAGAGAAAGCTTTACGCAATGATTTCACCTTGGTATAAGTCTATCCTTTTGCTCCTTTTTTTTTTTTTGTCCATCTAGTTTCATAAAAACATAAGATGTAACATGTTAATATATTGTTGGGTAGCAAGGGAAGCTATCTACTAATTTGGTATTGTTAAATGATTAAATCGGTTGTAGTCATTTTAGCTACGCGTTTGTTTTTTTCTTAAAAAATATAGCAATAGTTTTCAAGTCTTCAAATGTGAAGATTGGTATTCATTAATATATTATTGCATGGCCTAGATATACACAAGGAGTAAAATTTCAAAAATTTCGCCAAAATTTTTATTTATTTATTTTTGTATGGAAATTTTAACACCAAACCAACAAGATTTTATCAAAATTTCCATAATTTTGCATAAATTTTTGGCTTTGGGGGTGGGATTTTTTTGGGAAGCTTTTGAGTTTTGGGAGATCGAGGGAGAAAGAGAAGGACTGAGTGTTGGGATGAACTGAGGCCGTGAGGAAGGAAGAGAGGAGGGAGAAGGAGATGAGGGTGAGGGTGAGGGTGGGCTGGTTATGGAGAGAGAGAGAGAGAGAGAGAGAGAGAGAGAGAGAGAGAGAGAGAGAGAGAGAGAGAGAGGCATGGGGGGCGGAGTCTGTGGAGAGAAATATGAGAAATGAGAAGAGGAAAAAAAAAAAAAA
>QANW01000350.1:621551-635136 GCA_003254865.1 Dryas drummondii
AAGAGGGAATGGAATAGGGGAGCAATTTTGACTTTTGGGGGAAAAAAATGAAAAAGATGAGAAAGAGAAGTGAGAAATGACTATTGACTAATGAGAGAAAGACTGGAGAGTCACGAGGGAAAGAAAAGGAAGGAAAAAAAAAAGGAGTAAAAAAAAAAGAAAAGAAAAGAAAGGTTTAGTGTTGATTGGGGTTTTGGGTTTGGGGTCTTTGGACAATTGGAAAGAAAAAAAAAAGTTTGGGGTTTTGTTTGACCGTTTTGGAGTTTCGTTTAATTGTTTTTAAACCCTAAACCAATAAACTCTAATACATTTATAGAGGGCCCTTCCAATAAGGGATCCCTCATTTAGTGTTAAATGAGGGATTACTTTGTGGGGCCCATACGGGTCATTCTGTGTTAATCCGAACCGTCCATTTTTTACATCTCCATTGATAGATCAACTCTGCAAAAAATCAGCTAAATCAGAAATCATCTACTCGTTCGATTAAGCGGTCAAAGTTTAGGTGTTTATAGAAGAATTTGTTGTTCGTCCATTTGTTTAAAATTTTGACCGCTTAAACGAACGGGTAAACGATTTCCAATTTAGCTGATTTTTTGCAAGGATGATCTATCAATGGGGATGTAAAAAATGAACGGTTCGGATTAATACAAAACGACCCGTGTGGGCCCCAAAAGGTGATCCCTCATTTAACACTAAATGAGGGATCCCTTATTTGAAGGGCCCTGTACATTTATATCCCTTAAAAAGAGGTTTTTATGTAATTGTTAATTAGAAAACCATTTTTATTTAACAATATTTGCCTCCAACACGCATTATATTCATCTTATTGAATAATTATTTAATTCATGATTTAATATTGTAATATAAATAAATTTGAGGTGTTATTCATATAATTTTTATGGCTTATTCACACCATTGCCCCCTGTAAGATACACTTTTTTTCACTTTGCCCTATGAAACTTAAATCCTCTCAATTTGCCACCTGAACTTCACACAGTTGTTGCAAAAGACCCTATTCCGTTAACTCCGTCAATTTTTCTGTTAAAATAGCTGACGTGGCACCTATATAGCATGGAAGAGACCCTTTTTTAGTTATGTAAGATTTATCTAGACAAAAAAACTTATAAAAAATTGACATGAATTTTATTATTTTTTAGTTTAAAAATTATTTTTTATTATTTTTTTTGTTTACATGGATCTTACATAATTAAAAAAGGGTTTCACTCATGCCATATAGGTGCCACGTCAGCTATTTTAACGGAAAAATTGACAGAGTTAACTGCATAGGGTCTTTTGCAACAATTGTGGAAGTTCAGGTGGCAAACTGAGAGAATTTAAGTTTCAGGGGGCAAAGTGAAAAAAAGTGTATCTTACAGGGGGCAATGGTGTGAATAAGCCAATTATTAATTAGTGATTCATTTTTTTAACAGTATTTGTCTCCAGCGCGCATTATATTCACCTTATATCACATGAAACCTACTATATAATTTGGTTTCTTCAATATTTTTTTATCAATATAGTAGATAATATGTTAAATAAACATATGGTTAAGTTGCATTCAAAATTTCTGTCGTTTTTGTCTAATTTTTTCGAAATCGAAATTTTCACTAAAATTTCTGTCAAAATTTCTATCGAAAATTTTTTTGAAACCGAAATTTTACTTCTTGCCACTAAGATAATAGTATTATACAAGGAGGAAAATTTCGTTTTTTGGGGAGGGGGAGATTTTATCACCATACCAAGATATTTTCGTCAAGATTTTAGAAATTTCGGTGAAAATATCGGAGGCAGAGATCAAAGGGAGAGAGGGGAGGAAGAGGCAGATCGAGCCGCCTGTTGTCGGAGGAAGAGAAAAGATCAGGGAGGGAGCGGAGGAAGAGAGGGAGATAGGGGAGGGATGAGGGAGTGAGGGACTGGGAGAGTCGGAGAAAGAAAGAGAAGGTGAGAGGGAAGATTGGATCACTGGACAAGTGGACAAGTGGAGAGGTCATGGGGGAAAAGGAAGGAAAAAAAAAAGAAAAGGAAAGAAAAGAAAAAAAAAAGGTTTAGGGTTGATTGTAGTTTGGGTGCTTTGGGCAATTAGAAAGAAAAAAAAATGTTTGGAGTTTTGTTTGGCCGTTTTAGTGTTTCTTTTAGTTATTTCATTTAGTTGTTTTTAAATCATAATACATTTCTATATAAAAAATAATTCAAAATACTCTAAAAGGTCTAAACATTAATATCCTAAACAATATGAGTATATAGGTCGAGTTTAGTATATAGATTATTGAGTATAAAGAATATACTGTTCGTATGATTAATCGTCTGGACATAACGACAAGTCACACAAGGCTTAACATCGTGCTGTTTGGGCCTAGGCCCAAAAGACTAATCCCTTCATGAGCTCCTAGCCCCCGACCTACTAGGCTCCGGCCTCCTAGGCCACGACCTCCTAGGCTCCGGCCTCATGGGCTCCGGCCCCCTGGGCTCTTAGGCTCCGGCCTCCCAAGCTCAAGCCTCCTGGGCCCTCGACGCGTGTCAACTCACCCGGATCCTCGAGACCGGTGACACGTGGCGCTCGCACAGTGCAAGTCACCACAAAGGACACGTGTTGTCACCGGATTGGTTGACACTCTTCCAAAGGTACTATAAAAGAGGTATCTTCTGGTCACAAAAGAGGAACTGAAATCATTATTATACTATTCACTCACTCTGCTCTCAGATCTCTCTGAACACTGACTTGAGCGTCGGAGGAGCTTTGGCCGGCACCACACCGGTGCCCTTCCCGCTCACTTTTGTGTACTTGCGCAGGGTGCTTTGGATACCATTCTCTCTCATTACTCACCAGTTGGACCCAGCTACCCGTTCCTGCCCCACTTCGACGTGTCATCCACTCAGTGGTGGGTCAACATGCCTACGTGGTTCGACTCGACGTTGACTACTCTACCATTTTTGGGCATCAACAGTTTGGCGCCGTCTGTGGGAAAGTTACAACTTTTCCCCATTGAATTCTCTACCCTCAGTTGAGGTGCAAAAACCTTCTGAGCTTCCGAGCTTCCGAGCTTCCTAGCTTCCGAGCTTCCTAGCTTCCGAGCTTCCGAGCTTCCTAGCTTCCGAGCTTCCTAGCTTCCGAGCTTCCGAGCTTCCGAGCTTCCGACCCCCACAATGTCTGACGAAGGCCCTATCCTCGACCAAGTCGACAACACCCCGCTGGGTGACAAGCGAGGCAAGAAGACTGTCGAATCTGATCAGGAGACATACATCCAACGATTGGAGGCTCAGCTCCAACAAACCCAGGAACAGCTCGACCTCCAAAAAGGTACAACACAGCTGTATGAGCGACTCCTCCGCGACAGGGAAGAACATACCACTCCCCGGAGTGGTGAGAGGAGGAACCCCCACGACAGGGACGAACACACCACTCTCCGGAGTGGTGAGAGGAATAACCCCCCCCCCCCCCGAAGGGACTAAAATGTTTCGCGTCAGCTGGACGCAGGGGAAGGTAGCCGCCCACCCCCAGGTTTCCAAAAGAGACTTGTCCACCCGGTCAGCCAGGCTCGATCTGGCGAGCATCCTACCCGCTCTGAAGAGTTCCACATTTATCGGGACTGTCGTCATTTGCTCGACGACAACCGCTCCCGGCGAGAAGAGCAGCTGACGAACCGGGGCGAATCCAACCCACGTCCCCAAGACTTGGAGGAAGAGCAGGCTCCTCGTCCCAAGCGACGACGGGGAGAAGAGCAGGTCTTCTCGGCTGGGCGCCGCGCAGAAGATGACACTTTCACAAGTGAACAAGTCGCTGACTCCGGTAACAGCAGCTCTCTTCCACCAGACCAGCTCCAACGACTTCTCATGGACATCAGTGAGCGCCTGAGAAGAGTGGAGGGGGGAATTCGGGGTGGGCACCCATCTTTAGAAACAAGGGAGCTGCCTAGACCTTTCACAGCTCGCATCCTATCCACTCCTCCGGTTGGCAACGTCCGACCTCCCAAAATCACTCCATACACAGGGAAGGAAGACCCATATGACCACCTCATGAGTTTCCGATTTGCTCTGGAATCTAAAGGTGCTGATGACATTACGAAGTGTCGAATCTTCCCTTCCACCCTCTTTGGCAGTGCAAGGGACTGGTTCTACCAACTTCCCCCGGGCTCGGTTGATTGTTTCAACGAGCTCCGAGAGCTCTTCCTGGGCCAGTATATCATATAGACCAACAGGATTTACACCACGGATGACCTGACTCGGGTCCGCCAGGGCAGCAGGGAATCCCTTCGGGAATATATCACCCGATTTCAGCTGGAGCGATCTCGGTGTCGCGATTGTGATTAGAAGGTAGCCTTCGCCGCTTTCAAGGGTGGTCTCCTAGAGGGGGACTTCTTGTTTGAACTCAACCGCCGCAATCCGCGCACCTACAAAGAACTCATGCAAGAGGCCATTGCCTATGCTACAGCTGAATTCAAAACATATGGAAAGAAGCCGCCCACCATGGATCGCCCAAGTACCGACTAGGCCATCATAGTGCCACCCCAGCCCAAGCCATACTCGGGTAACCAGTATGAAGGGTCCGGGAAAAAGTTCAATAAGTTCACCAAGAAACAACCTGGTGATGGTAGAGGTGGAGGACAACAAAGGGAGGAAACTTATCAGACATCCTACGCCTCCAGGTTCAAAGTCTATACAATTCTCACTGTTACTTATACAGAATTGTATCCTCAGATCAAGGACATACTTCCCAAGCTCCCACCCCGCCCACCACAAACACGGTACCGGGCTAACAAGAACTTCTTTTGCCTTTACCATGATGACCATGGCCATGACACCGAGGCATGCAGAGCCTTCAAGCAGGCAATAGAAACTTTGGTACAGACAGGTAAGCTGGATGGTTTTGTAGACAAGGAGGCCACTGAGAAGGCCAAGACCGAAGGACAACGACGGGGGCGGGTCAATACCATCTGTGGGGGCCCGACCCTCGCGGGCAACTCCAACAGGGCTAGGAAGGAATACGCCCGCAGTGCTCAGCAATGCTCCGGCGTTATGGCTGTTTCTGTCTCCCCCACCTGCCCTACCCCGGATCCTCCCGAAGATCCTCGTGATTCATCTTTCAGAGCTATCACCCAACCAGATGACAGTCATGTGGAAGAGGTTCTCATCTCACCTGCCTACCCGGACCGCAAGGTACGGGTCGGAACCCAGCTTAGTATTGCTCTCCGAGACGAACTCATCAACTTCCTTCGTGCCAATGCTGAAGTCTTTGCTTGGTCTTATGATGACATGCCTGGGATCTCTCTGGAGGTGATCTCCCATCGCCTAAGTCTTAATCCGCGGCACCGCCCCGTCCGCCAAAAGCGCAGGCAGTACAAGCCCGAAATCTATGCTGCTATGAAGGAAGAAGTCGACAAGTTACAGAAAATTGGTTTCATCCGCGAGGTTTCCTACCCGGATTGGCTGGCCAATGTTGTGACGGTCAAAAAATCAAATGGCAAGTGGCGGATGTGTGTCGACTTCACTGACCTCAACAAGGCCTGCCCCAAGGACAGTTTTCCTCTTCCTCGAATTGACCAACTGGTTGATGCCACAGCAGGCCATGCCCTCCTTAGCTTCATGGACGCCTACTCCGGCTATAACCAAATCCTTATGCAAAGCTCCGACCAGGACAATACGGCCTTCATTACTGACAGGGGCCTATATTGTTACAAAGTCATGCCTTTCGGACTCAAGAATGCCGGGGCCACCTACCAGCGTTTGGTCAACTCTATTTTCTCAGAATATATTGGTAAGTCCATGGAGGTCTATGTGGACGACATGCTTGTTAAGAGTGTCCGGGCGGAGGACCACGTCCACAAACTTTCCGAGATGTTTTCCGTGCTCAAGAAGTACCAAATGCGCCTAAACCCTGCCAAGTGCACGTTCGGCGTATTTTCGGGAAAATTCCTTGGCTTCATGGTAAGCCAAAGGGGGATCGAGGCCAACCCTGAAAAAATAAAAGCCTTGATCGATATGCAATCTCCCAGGACTCAGAAGGAAGTGCAGAGCCTAACGGGCAGGGTCGTTGCCTTGACACGATTCATATCCAAGGCCACCGACCGTTGCGCCCCATTCTTCAAAACCCTTAAGGCTCGGACAAAATACATTGACTGGACTCCGGAGTGTGAGAAGGCCTTCCAAGATCTAAAGGAGTACATGGGCAAATCACCTCTACTTTCTAAACCCGAGCTAGGGGAAGAGCTACTCCTCTACTTGTCCGTTTCCCTGACAGCCACCAGCTCAGTCCTCATTCGACTTGAGGATAGGGTTGAGCACCCGGTGTACTATACCAGCAAGGCCCTGCAAGATGCTGAGACCAGATATCCAGAGATAGAAAAATTAGCCCTTGCCTTGGTCACATCAGCCTGGCGCCTCCGCCCATACTTCCAGGCTCATCCTATCGTGGTTCTCACCAATCAACCACTTAGGCAAGTATTGCAGGGGCCTGAGGTCTCTGGCCGACTTATCAAATGGTCCATTGAGCTGAGCGAATTTGACATTTCCTACCGCCCACGGCCCGCGATCAAGGGACAAGCCATTGCAGAATTCATTTCAGAGTCTACATTCCTACCCGAGGCTGAGCCCTCCTCCGCCATTGTGCCGACCACTGACCCACCAACTTCTTCTACTCCAGCAATCAGGTTGGATCGCCCAATCTGGTCTTTATATGTTGATGGCTCTTCTAATCAACAGGGCAGTGGAGCCGGACTTGTTTTGATCGCCCCTGACCAGACCACCATTGAGTATGCTCTTCGATTCGGCTTCCAGGCATCCAACAATGAGGCTGAATATGAGGCCCTCATTGCCGGCTTATCTTTGGCACTACATATGGACGTTGAGCAACTCAGAATCTACAGCGATTCTCAACTTGTGGTGAACCAGGTCACACAGGAATACCAGACCAAGGGTGAGCGCATGGCCGCCTACTTCACCAAAGTTCAAAGCCTACTCAATCAATTCTCAGCATACCAGCTCATAAAAATCCCTAGGGCAGACAATGAGAGGGCGGATGCCCTAGCCCGCCTTGTCTCGGCAGTCGACCATGAAGCCGGAAGGTCTATCCCAGTGGAGTTCTTACCTCAGCGCAGCACTGATATTATGGAAGTCTGCCAATCTGAGCAACAGGCTAGTTGGATGGACCCTCTCTTTGCCTTCCTTAAGCATGAGAACCCACCTGCGGACAAGACTGAGGCTCGGCGCCTCCGCCATAGAGCCTCCCGGTACACAACATTATTAACGATAAATTATACAAGCGAGGGTTCTCCCTGCCATACCTACGATGCCTTACCCCCGAACAAGGCGACTATATCCTCCGGGAGATCCATGAAGGGGTCTGTGACAATCATGCAGGGGTCCACTCTTTAGCCCACAAGGCCATCCGCCAAGGCTATTATTGGCCGACCTTCCGCGCTGATGCAAGAAAGCTCACCCAGAAATGCATAAAGTGCCAAAAATTTGCCACTTTTCCGCACCAACCACCCGAGCCCCTAACTACTATGAACAGTCCTTGGCCCTTTGCCCAATGGGGCATTGACTTAATCTAGGGGTGGGCATTAATACCGAAAATACCGAAACCGTCCCGTCCCGTCTCGTTCTGTCCCGATCAATCCCGCCCCGAAATTTTGTTCCTTCATCCCGTCCCGATCCCATCCCGTCCCGTTCTTAAATGGGACGGGAACGGTTCTGATGTTTGAAAACCATCTCGTCTCGTACCGTCCCGAATTAATTATATTTTATTTATTATTTTTATTTTTATTTTTTTCTCTCTCTAACCATTTAATTATTATTTAAAATTTTAAAACTCTCTCTCTCTCTCTCTCTCCCCAACCCCACCCGTGACTTTTTCTTTCCTCTCTCTTCCTTTTTCTTTCCTTCTCTCTTCCTTTTTCTTTTTTCTCCCTTCCTTCTCCCTTCCTTCTTTCTCCAGCCCGTGCCTTCACTTCTCTCTTCCTTCTTCTTCTTTCTTCTTCTTTCTCCCTTCCTTCTCTCTCCAGCCCGTGCCTTCACTTTCTTTTCTTCTCTTCATTTCTCTTCCTTCTCACTTCCTCCATCTCTCTCTCGCGACCAGCACCTGTCCAGCCACCCCAGCCACCTTAAACTCGAGCCACCCAACCATTTCCAGCCCGTGCGCGACCCAGCCCAGTCACCCACCTCGCCGTCCGGCCACTTTCCCAGCCACCCAGCCACCCAGCCACCTATTTTTCTTCTTTTCTTCTTTTTGTTTGGGATCGGGTTGGTACCGAACCCGTACCGAATTGGTTTGGTCCAGGACAAGACGGTACCAGAGCTCCAAAACGCCCACCCCCGTCCCGTACCGATCCCAAATCCAAAGCATGAGATGGGAACGGGATGAGGTTAGTCCCGTCCCCCCTCGTCCCATGCCCACCCGTAACTTAATCGGACCAATGACCGAGGGGAAGGGCAAGGTCAAAATGGCAGTAGTCGCAGTGGACTACTTCACTAAGTGGGCAGAGGCCGAGCCCTTGGCAAAGGCAACCACCCAGACGATCAAGAGCTTTGTATGGAAGAACATAATTTGCCGCTTTGGTCTCCCTTATGCCATTATCACTGACAATGGCAAGCAGTTCGACAACAAAGAGTTCAAGTCATTTTGCTCCGCCTTCAACATCAAGGTTTTCTTTGCCTCTCCTGGTCATCCTCAGGCCAACGGGCAGGTCGAGGCAGTCAACAAGACCATTAAACATACCTTGAAGACCAAACTTGATGCAAAGAAGGGAAAGTGGGCTGACCTCCTACCCGAAGTCTTATGGTCCTACCGGACGACTTGTCGATCCTCGACCGGGGAAACCCCCTTTTCTTTGGCCTTTGCTTCTGAAGCAATTATCCCAGTTGAGGTCGGGCTTGCCTCTTACCGCCTTGACACATTTCAGCCCGAGAACAATGCTGACCAGCTAGCCCTCAGTCTCAACTTAGCTGAAGAGCATCGGGCCCAGGCTGAGCTACACAAGTATGCCTACCAGCAACGAGCCACTCGATACTACAATTCTAAAGTTAAGCCTCGCCACTTCCGAGTGGGGGACTGGGTCCTGCGCAGCACTACCTTGGCCAAAACGGGTGCTCTAAAACCTAATTGGGAAGGACCATATGAAGTCATTGAAGTCATCCGCCCATGCACATACAGGCTCCGCGCCACAACCGGCAAGGAACTCGGCCACCCTTGGCACGCCGAGCACCTCCGCTACTTTTACAAGTAGACAAATGTTGTACCCCCCGGAGACTTTCCAATTTTATCTATGTTATCACTTTCAATAAATACAAGTCCTACCACAGACACGTTTTTCTTCATTTTTATTCAAAGTGTTAATTGGCTGTATGGACCCCCGGGCCATCAGACATCCGACCCTGTCCATATCCGCCCCATGCATTCAAGGGAAGCTAAGTACCATGCATTCAGGGTGCGGCTATGGCAACTGCATTCAAGGGAAACTAAGTACCATGCATTCACGGAAGTCCTACCAAGGACACGTTTTTTTTTCATTTTTCCTCAAAGTGTTAATTGGCTGTATGGACCCCTGGGCCATCAGACATCCGACCCTGCCCATATCCGCCCCATGCATTCAAGGGAAGCCAAGTACCATGCATTCAGGGCGCGGCTATGGCAAATGCATTCAAGGGAAATTAAGTACCATGCATTCACGGGAGAATCAATTTCATGCATCCAAGGGAAACTAAGTACCATGCATTCGAGAAAAATCTGCAATACCATGTATTCAAAAGAAGGGCATCCTACCCCATAACGGGTCGGACACCCTCCAAATCATCCAAATAACAATAAGTACAAAACTTAATAATCAAAAGAGTTTGCAAGTTGGCACGGGCCACATCCGACCCGACCATACAACTCAAACCAAAATAAGGCAATGGTCCGCCCACCCCTGCCCCCGGGCCATAAGTGCAACAAATGCCTATTTGGGATCCTCTCCCATATCACGATCCCCAACTGGGGATGCTCTGTCCTCATGCTCTACCTCCTCGGCACCTTCCTCCGGGACGTTGCCAGCCCCTAGCAGACCACGCACGCGGTCCCAGTCAAAGTCAAGGCACATCTCCTCGAGCTCCAATTTGCAATCGCCAAAGCCCATGGCATAGCCGCTGTTGTCCTCATTGTCCAACTCTTGCCTAGCCTGGTCCGCCTCTTGCTTGGCTTGGCTCAGCTCCTGCCCACTCTGCTCCAACTTCTGCCTAGCCTGGTCTGCCTCCTTCCTGGCCTGCAACAGCTCGGCCTGCAACGCCTGATTTTGGGCAACCAGGGTACCGACCTTCTCTTCGGCTGAGAGCGCTCTGTCCTTCCACACCACGAAGCTCGACATCTCGTCCTTCATCTTCTCCACCGTGGCCAGGACACTAACATGTGCCTGATAAGTAAAGAACAGTGCCTGCCAGGTCGAGTGCCACGAAAATGTTATCACAAGCTATAAAGTTTAAACTTTGGACATCTCATCATAATATACCACTTTCCCTTACCTGGGACTGCTCAAAAAAGGCCCGCTGCAAAACAGATAGCGGCTCAACACCATCACCAATTACCCGGTCATCCCTTCCTTTCTTCAGGGATCCTCCAAAGTCTGTCACTGCCTGCTGTGCCAGACGATCCTCCTCTGGGACCGGATCAGACGCAGTGGCTGTCCTCTTGCCCTCTCTCCCGGGCTCGGCCGCATCTAATCCCGTCTTCCTTTTCCTCCCGGGAATAGCCGCCTTCGGAACCTGGGTGTTGGTAGACCCACTATGCCTCATACCCCCGGGCACCGTTGCACCTCTACTTGCATTCCTCTGGGACGAGCCACCCCCGGCCAACAGCGCCCCCATCATCATCCTCCTCTGAGCGGGCGGGGCATGACTAACCGGTCTACTTGTTTTCTTCGTATTGGCCATTTTCACTGAAAGACAGCAAAAAATTCAATGAGCACAAATTATTATCTCATCAACTAATACTCCAAGAGGGGAAGTACAGAAGCTCACCTGGGACTCCGAAGCCGTACTTGGCCAACTTTTCAGGAGACAAGAGGTAAGCAGCGCTCAACTTTCGGACAGGTCGGCTAAGCACCCTTCGCACCTCTTCCGCGCTACCCTCCGACAATGGAAGTCTCTCCCACTCACCCCCTGCAAAATCAAACAACCAAAGACTACTATTAGTATAAGCATAACATCAGCTAATAATCCAAGTGTACAGAGACCAATGCATCGGCTCAGCCAGGCAACCTATTATGTGGAAATTCGTCGGCACTCTATACGTGGTCATCCTATCACTCCGGCCGAATTCCCAGGCTCCACTCGTGAAAAACCATTTTTTCTTCCATTCCTTATGAGCGTCCGGGTGGCCCACCTGTATTTGGCGAGTCGTACCATCAGTGAACTGCCCGTTTGCCAACTGCGAGCAGTACATCCACCCTCGCAATTTGGGGCTCGACTTAATCTCAAACAAGTTTGAGAATTGAGCCATATTCGGGGCATCATACCCCTCATCTCGGAACAATACATACAACCCAATTAATGTTCTCCAACTATTAGGCGTCAGCTGAGCTGATGCAATCCCTAACTTCCTCAACATATACTGGAAATAGGGGTGGAGAGGAAGCCTAAACCCATGGTGGAAACTCTTGGCAAAACACAAAATATGCCCCTCCGGCGGGTCACTCAAGACATCACCCCCTCTCGGGAGGCTCAGATGGATATAATCGGGAATGTGGAACTCCACCCTCAATTTTTCAAGGTCCTCCTCCGTCATCCTGTTCTCACACAACCCATCCACAGACCAGTATGTCTTAGGCACAATGTGCCTACCCACATCACCACAACTGGTGGACGTCTCTCCATCATCGCTGTCCTCACTAGTGCCTTTTCCCTCACTTCCCATCACCATGGACAAGCTCTCCTGGACGGTCTTGAGCACTTTGCCCACCCCCATGTTTCCACACCCCATCCGGGGTCGGGGCATATTGGGCCTCATCGGCGTCCCATCACTTGTGGACGCCCGATCAAACTCCCCCTCATCCATAGAATTGTTCTCATCTGAAGAAGCCATGGAATGTCCGACCTTAGCGCACCTGCCCATCCAAGACAACACCATGGACATATCAGATCAATACTGGTTTCCCACCCCCCCATATGTGCTCTTCTACCCCCAATTTGGGAACATTCACCCTATCACCTTTTCACATGTTCAGCCACCAATCATTTATCAAAGCCAATATTCACTATATCAATTCAAAGCAGACAAGTAATAAAAACTTAAGCCTTTACCTGTGTTCCGAGGCTCCAACGGATCAGACGGGTTCCGACCCACTTATCTTGTCTCCTCAGTACCTGACCAAGAACACAACACCCAATAAGTTACAAAGTCCAAAAATGAAGGCATGCTGCCTACCCAATGCTCGGCACGGCTTATACCCCGTTGCACCTCCACCTACCCCTACTCACATTATCCACAAAATTCACAAACAGAATTCCAAGGTCCGCCTCAGGCTGAACGACCACAACTTCTCAAAGTTCTCAATTTTCAAAGGCAAAATCAATATATCAAGTGGGTAGAAAATTTTATTTGAATTACCTACCTCAAAGTGTGAAAATCAAGCGGCCCGAGCCCACTCAGCCACCCTCCGCGCAGCCCCACTCCTCCGGCCCGTGCAGCACCACTTCCGACCAGCCACCCGTGCCGAGCCCAAGCACAAGATCCGACCCGAGCACGCCCCACTGCTCGGACCTAAGATGCCTTGCTCTTCCGCCCACTGTGCCACCAGCTTCCCCCTGCGCCAACCCGAGTACACCACAACCGCTGCCAACAGCTTCGGCCCGAGCCAAGCACTTGCCCGGACTTCCTCCTCACCTGCGCAGCGCCTCTGAGCAGCAAATAAAACGACCCGCGCCCGAGCCGTACCTCACCAGCTCCGATCCGAGCCCCTCTCTCCGACCCGAGCCCAACGAGCAGACCACCCCGCGCACACCACAGCTCCGATCCGAGTCTCTCTCTCCGACCCGAGCCCGACGAGCAGACCACCCCGCGCACACCACAGCTCCGACCCGAGCCTTCTCCTGCTCTGCTCCGACCCGCGCACAAGCACTCCGGCCCGAGCCTCTCTCTCCGACCTGAGCCCGGCGAGCAGACCAACCCGCGCACACCACAGCTCGGACCCGAGCCTTCTCCTGCTCTGCTTTAACCCGCGCACAAGCACTCCGGCCCGAGCCCTTCCCTCCGACCCGAGCTCCTCTGCTCCACGCCTCCGCCCCGAGCAAGATCCAGCCACCCAACTTCTTCCGGCCCAAGCCCCTCCCAACTCCCACCCGAGCAGCTTTCTTATTCTATTTCAAAAAGCCCAGCCGCCTCTTTGAGTCGTTTTTAATATCAACTCTCTCTCTCTCTCTCTCTCTCCCAAATAATTCTACAGTACCAAGTGTGAGATTTGGGGGTGGGTCTTTTATATCTGAGCTATACACTGTAATTCTACCATCTTCTTTATAGACGGCAACATCCCACCATTAAAATCAGACGAGGTTTACTGGGATTACATCAAGTGTCTACTGCTCGGAATACAGGGTGATCGGAAATTCCAAAAAAAAAAAAAAA
>QANW01000350.1:635243-653982 GCA_003254865.1 Dryas drummondii
AGTTGTGTGGTACTTGTCGTTCTGCTCGGACTCTTTTGGGTACAAAGTTCCCAACCAAGAAGTATTTTTTTCTCGGAAACTTGGGGGACTTCTGTTCGTATGATTAATCGTCTGGACATAACGACAAGTCACACAAGGCTTAACATCGTGCTGTTTGGGCCTAGGCCCAAAATACTAATCCCTTCATGGGCTCCTAGCCCCTGACCTACTAAGCTCCGGCCTCCTAGGCCATGACCTCCTAGGCTCCGGCCTCATGGGCTCCGACCCCCTGGGCCCCCGGGGCACTTAGGCTCCGGCCTCCCAAGCTCAAGCCTCCTTGGCCCCCGACCCGTGTCAACTCACCCGGATCCTCGAGACCGGTGACACGTGGCGCTCGCACAGTGCAAGTCACCACAAAGGACACGTGTCGTCACCGGATTGGTTGACACTCTTCCAAAGGTACTATAAAAGAGGTATCTTCTGGTCACAAAAGAGGAACTGAAATCATTATTATACTATTCACTCACTATGCTCTCAGATCTCTCTGAACACTGACTTGAGCGTCGGAGGAGCTTTGGCCGGCACCATACCGGTGCCCTTCCCGCTCACTTTTGTGTAGTTGTGCAGGGTGCTTTGGATACCATTCTCTCTCATTACTCACCAGTCGGACCCAGCTACCCGTTCCTGCCCCACTTCGATGTGTCATCCACTCAGTGGTGGGTCAACATGCCTACGTGGTTCGACTCGACGTTGACTGCTCTACCATTTTTGGGCATCAACATATACTAATTTCATTTAGTCATTATACTAATTTTATTTAACAGTATTTATCTCCAGCACGCATTATATTCACCTTATATCACATGAAACCTAATACATAATTTGATTTATACAATGTTTTTTTATCAATGTAGTAGATAATATGTTAAGTAAAGTCAAGTTTCATTCAAAATTTCTGTCATTTTTATCTAATTTTGTCGAAATCGAAGACCTATATGTTTATATAACCAAATTTACTTCTTGGTATTATATAAGCATATATAATTAAATTTCGGTAATTGTTTCAGTTTTTCGGTATATATTTCAATTTTTTCGGTAATAATCAATTCGGTTTTTTTAATAATAATTTTCGGTAATTGGTCGGTTTACCAACTTTTTTTTTTATTTTTTCAGTTTCGGATTTCGATTTTCAAATTGTGAAAATCCGTTTACCAAACCAAAAAATTTTGGTCGGTAGTCTGTCGATTCAGTAAAAACTAAATCAAACGACAGCCCTACCAACAATGGTATTAGAGCCAACTTTGATAAATTGTTATATGTACAATTTATAAATATTAGCTTAATTATTTGATTTTTGCGGCACCTCCATGTTTTTGTATGATTTTTCTAAGTTTTTCATTGTTATATTTGTGTTATTAGATGACTAACATGGTAGTTATAATTGGAACAAAATTAATCATGCAAAGAAAGTGAAAATTGGCAATTTCAGGCCTTTATGTGCTAGTTGAATTTTCCAGAAATTTTTGTTGATGTTCATATTTATTTTTCTGCATATTTTGACAGTCAACATGATGTAGAAATGTATGAATTTTATGACAAATTTCTGGAATTTTTACAGTACTGTAATATGAGCCAAAACATGAAAACGATGTGGAAAGGGTGTAGAAAGGTGGACAGAACTGGCCAGCCGGTGGGGCTGCAACCTCCACCGTGTGTGGAGGAGCTATATATGGGGCTTCAAGGAGGCCCTAGGACGTGCTGGTCAGGTGGGGGTTGCTGGGGTTGTTGACTTTTAGTCATCCTACTTGATTTTGAGTGATCTGTTATCCATAATCCCTTATATTTTGGCCTTGGCTTATCCTATTCTTTATTTTATGCTTTTATTCTTCATATAAATTTAATAATGATGTATTATTAGTTATTTAAATGTTTGGGTAAGAACTCTCTACGGGTCTTTAACTATTATGTATACATTGACCGCCCTATTCCTACAAGAATAATAGGTCAAGTCTAACAAAGTCGATGAGCTTTTAACTATTATGTGGAGCCCATATGAACTTAGAGGTACCAATGTGAATGAATAAGAGTTTCTCTCTCATAACTTTTGCAAGCGCCTTTAACTATTATGTAAGCAACTTTGGGAGTAGTGAGCCTCTAATCCCCACTGGAAGTTCTTGAGACTCAAGAATGTTCACTGAGAGGTGTGGAGTTCTAAAAATTTAATGGGATGTACCATCAGATATTTTCTAGGCATAAATTATTTATTCATTTTCTGTAGTGATCGAGTAACATGTCTAACCTACTTTCCAAGATATTGGGCAAGAACATTTTGACTGAGAATAATATTCTGGATTTGGAATGATAAAATTGTTTTGGCATGCGACATTGAGGTTATTCTAAGGCTAAATGTTAGTAAAGAGAGAAGGGTGAAGGTTTTGACTTGAAGCCCAAGGGCAAGATTCAGAAAAGAATGAGCCTAAAAGAAAATGTTTCCAATAAGACAAAGACAGTCATTGGAATGGGAACTGTACGGAGTATCTTGCATTTCTTTAGAAGGATGAAGCTTAAGAAGATATGTCTAAAACTTTAATCATAAAGTCCATTGAAATTGTTTATTCAGTTTCTGATTCAGTCATAGATTATGTTTGCTAGTTGACACATGTGTAATACAATGTAAAGACTAAAAATCTCTAGCAATATGAACTTTTCTTAAACTAGCACAAAATATTAAAATAACTCATTTTTAAGCATACCTATTAACACCCAAATTCTATTGAAAAATTAGTGTGCCAAAAATTCAAGACATATTAGTGTGCCAAAAATTCAATCTTCAATGTCTAATCACAACTAGTGTGTCGTTCCCTGAATTTTCGGCTTATGATAATCGTGTTACTTAAGTTTTTTAGCCTTGTTCTTAAGGTTTGTTTAAGGAAATTAAGATTTCTTTAACTTTGTTCTAACTAACCAAGACATTTGATTGTGGTTCTAGAATTTAGTTGTGTGTAAGTGAATTTTGGAAAAGGAAATTCAAGAGTTCGGTGATAATTAAGTTTATTTTTATTTTTTCATAATTAAATTATGAGAGGAGGATTTTTCATAATTTTTCTGGAAGAGATTTGACTATTTTTAGGTCATAAAAAATTAGTACTCAGTGAGACAAGTCTGTAGGATTTTTCGAAGAATTATTTGGAGTCTCGAGCTATTTTTAGTGAATTTTCGAAGTTTGAAGAAATTAGAAAAATAGGAAAAAGGGAAAAAAAAAAAAAAGGAATTGTTGACTAGGCCGACAGCATGACACGTGGTGCCCTGTCATTCGCCTAGAAACGCTAACGCAGCGAGCGCACGGGGGCGTGATGTGCTGCGTCACACCGGATCTTCTTCTCTCCTTCTAATCCTGACCGTTTGGCCTCATTAAAGCCAAAATGATCACAGCCGTTTATCTGTTGAAGTAACCCGGTGCCGCCGAGTGGGTTTTTCTGACCTGAGCGTTGACCCACGTGACTCACCCATCTTTCCAGCCTGTTTCACCCACTTTGTCTCACAAAATACCCGTTTTTCGACCCATGAATCTCCACGGTTCGGTTCTACATTCTTGTTATTGCATTTTTAGGTGTTTTTGTCTCACATTGAAAACTTATAACTTCTTTCCACTCTCTTGTGCCTATAAATAAAGACTTTTGTACCTCATTTTCACTTATACCACCAAATAGAGTTTGAGAACTTCTCACTCTAACTTTGGTTTCTATTTCTCTCTCTAGAAAGATTATTATTCTTTCTATTTTGGAGCAAGCTCATATTTTTTAGAAGCTCCCTCCTAGAATAATATTTTGAAGTTTTTTCTTAGAGGAGAAGTCTCAAGTTGGAGAGCTTAGTTAAAGTCTAGCTAAGGAGTTCTACAACCGAGTAAGTGTTCTAACTTTTCTTATTTATTTTCTTAGGCTTTTAATTTTAAGTTTGCATACTTAGATTAAGTAAGTAGGAATTATTTATTAATTATTTATTAATAAAGACTTTTGTACCTCATTTTCACTTGCATCATTAAATAGAGTTTGAGAACTTCTCACTCTAACTTTGGTTTCTCTTTCTCTCTCTAGAAAGATTATTATTCTTTCTATTTTGGAGCAAGCTCATATTTTTTAGAAGTTCCCTTCTAGAATAATATTTTGAAGTTTTCTCTTGGAGGAGAAGTCTCAAGTTGGAGAGCTTAGTTAAAGTCTAGCTAAGGAGTTCTACAACTGAGTAAGTGTTCTAACTTTTCTTATTTATTTTCTCAGGCTTTTAATTTTAAATTTGCATGCTTAGATTAAGTAAGTAGTAATTATTTATTAATTAAGCATGCCTAACTTTATCTTGGAGATTTAATTTCTTAATTAAACGTCAATAGTATGTTAGAGTTTTAGCAAGTTTCTATTGTAGAGATTAAGTTGGATTTAAGTTATTATTCGAGCTTAATTAATTAGTAGTTTATTTTGGAGATCCGAAATGCCAATTAATTAAGATACTTGGATAGTAATTGGCTTTGATTTATTCTAACCTAAATTAAATTGTGGAATTGCTTTTGTAATTTGGTATTAGGTGGCGTAGCTGCCTAATAAACTCAGTTAAAACCACACTGAGTTATTGGACCTCAATTTTGCTTAAGTGTTGACTTAGAGACTAATCAAACAAACATAAATATGAACCTCAGATTGACTCTCGAAACAAACTCACAAATCTTGCATCCAACATAAATAAAAAACATACAAGGATCAAGTAACAACCTAAGCACTCAAATGATCCATTAGTTTAGGCATCTCAATGCTAGCAACAACTAAAGTGGTGTGTGATTGAAAAACCAAGTGACAACCTAAACACTTAGAGGATCCATCATTGTAGGCATCCTAGTGCTAGCAATATCTAAAGTGGTGTGTGATTGTTTTACAAGAAACAATTCAACATTCAAGTATTTATGTTATCATGCTCATGTAAAGAGTGTGTGTTCTTTGTGTTTATATCACAGATTAAAATCAGCAATACATAGAAGAGAAACACAATTTTGGTGCTTAGAAAAACCACAAAGGGTTAAAAAACTGAGAGTCTTTTTCGGCTGACAGGACAATCCACTATTCAAGAGTTTCAATACAAAGGAACCACACAAACATGTTCAATCACTTAAATCCTAAATCTAAATGGCAGCTTCTTACCCTTGTGCAAACTTCTTAAGCCAAGCAATCAGTCTATTATGACATTGGCAGTTCACACCTTGAGCTCTTCAATGCACGACACCGACGACAACACAAGCACAACGGAAACGGAACAAATGTTATGAAATACAACTGAGGATTCTATAAGATGAAAAATGATGCATGAGATGCATTTTACCTTAGTCCACTTGCTTTGATTCTTCAATTCTTGATCTCCTCAACCCAAAACGAACTCTAATAAGCTAATTGTAAATTCTATCCTAAAATAAATATAATGGTTTTGGCAAGGAAAAACCAATTATAAATTTCTAGAACTAACAGTTTTGAATTAAAACAATTAGTCAAGTGGTTTGATTTTAAAATAAAACTTGAAACTTATAAACCCCTAAAGAGTAGAGTTTGGTCCACTTAAGACTAGTGTCTCTTAAGGACGTGTGACCCAAGAGGAAAGGTCATCATGAAATTGTGTTAGACTTAACTTTTGACTAAGTTGTCGTATGTCGGACACTAGGAACACAATTACCGAATGATTTATTGGTGACGTAACAAGAAAGCGAATGGATTCGAGATGGATGAAGATGCATAGGCAATAAGAGCATTAGATTCCCGGTAGAGAGATTTATCCTACATTCCTGACTATGAATTTTGTGTGTGTGTGCGTGATTTTAAATTATTATAACTTGCTATGATTATTATGTTTATTGTGATGAGTTTTAGAGTAAGGATTGCATAACTTGTGATCTTGGATTCAAATTCCTAAAACTTCTAGAAGTATTTTAAGTTGTGAAGGGTTTAACTAAGATATTACGTTACGACGTGTGCCTGTGCAAAGGTAGCAGGTGGTATGGCTATTCAATAATTGAGAATTCCTACCTCTGATGACCATGGCGCTCTCACCATGGTAGCTATTTCTTTTGATTATAGTTGGCCATAGTAGTACCTAACGTGTATCGACCATCAGGTATGAATGATTTGTTATGGATTTCATGTTTATAATATGTCATTTACAACCGAGTTATAAATATTTTGAAAAGATTTCAAAGGAAAGGTTTTGAAGAACTTATTTTGGATGATTAAGGATCTATCAAAAAATGATTTCCACTATGTTTTACATTGAGAAACGTTTTGTGGTTTTCAAACCTAGCAGGTTCCCTTGAGGGAAAACTATAATGGTATGTGATGCTTACCTCTACATTTGTTTTGTTCCTTATTTATTGGATGTTTTTATAAGTACGAAGAACGGTAAAGAGACGAACGTACTTGGACAAAGATCAAGCAAAGCAGCATCTTGAGACTTGTCAACTTCCTGGATTTAATCGGTGATTTCATTTAATTCTTTTTTCATGTCGAGTATGTTTTAAATGATTTTTCCTCGATTGTTTGGAGATGATTTTGAGCTATCTACTTTGATATTACGTGTAACGTAGTTTTAGAACCTTTACTTTATGTTTGTTATGTATTTCAAATTTATTTAATTTTTTAAAGTTGCAATGAACTACCGTAACATTGGGGGTTGGTTCTCTGATCCAACCCGTACTAAATCAAAAGACTTAACCCTTCTTAGATATCTTGGGAGATTAATACTTGATTTATTGATATTAATTTCTTGGGGCATTCAAAGTAAGTGCCTCTGTTGCATGCCCGTGGTATGAGGTGCGACATAATGGCTATGATACAACTTGAAAGAAATGGGTCACATGATTTGATTAAACCATAAAAAGGGTTTTGCAAGCGGAAGTAAGTTTTATAAACTTTTACAAAACTTTTGGGAATTCATTTGAACTACCAAGATCTAATTGATATAGACATGAAAGTATAAATTAAACAATTTAGCATAAATGGAGAAGATAGGAGCTCACCATCGTAAACAATCCACTCTTGGAGTTGGGTTCAAGTTAGAAGCTTCACCAAGTCCTCCTCTAGGTTCGGAAACACAAAGGGATAATGGCTCCAAAAATCTCACTAGAGATTTCTCCAAGGAAGCACACATTAGGTTTAGTTGGTGAATGGGTTTAGGGCTTGAATTTTTTTCTAAAGAAACTCAAAACCCTAAAGACAAATAACCTAAGAAAAAGGGTTTGGATTCTCTTGGTTATTTCTCAATGTAGATCATTTTATCTATTATCCTCCACACAATGTAGCTCTAGATCTTGTCCCTTGATTGGAATCAATCCCTACATTTGATTCAAAGTTTGAATATTCTTTTTGATATATTCAATCTCCATCATCCATTTTTCCTCCATTTCATGAGTCACATGTTATCAAGCATCTTTTGTACTTTTCACTTTTTCACATTTTCACATTTTCACATTTCCCTTACTTTCTCATATTGGCATATGTGGCCCTATCTTTTTGACCAAGTCATGGATTCTCCCAACAATGTGACAAGTGGCCGGATTTAGTTAACCCATTAATAAATCTTATTTACACTAATCAATTGATTAATTAATCACCCTCATTAATTAATCACTTGGGGTCTTGAAAGTAGTGGTTAATTCTCTCTATAATTAACCATGATATATTATTTATTACAATATTCAATTGTCCTTCTATAGTAACTTTGTCCCAAAGTAATGTTTCAATAGTTAACTGTCTCATTTCATGTTTTCCAACCCATTGACCTATATGTGTGTGACCTTTTAGGTTTTATTTCATATTAATATAGAATTATTAATATATATTTATGAATATATATAGACCTATTATTCATCGGGCTTTCAAAGGCCTTGAGTGACACTTAACTATGTTTCAGGCTTACCCAAACTAAATATTACATAACCTCGCTATTCAGTTGTAGATGAAATTTGATACAGTCCCTCTATCATTTAATCTCACAGTGTCCCGATCACAGTTATGAGGCATGGAGTATTTTGGTCAAAGCCTTTACGTGATTCTATGAACATATATCTTTCTAACTGTGAGCCAGTTGAGATATAATTAGAAAAACCTCGTTCTAGTTATCATATCACACATATGATTCGACTGAAGTCTTTAACTAACATTTAATCAATTGCATATATATATATCACATTTTCCTTCCTCTTAGGGTAAGGTGATAGATCTCTTGTTGACCACTCATATGCCTTCGTATCCTTTTCACTATACCCAGCAATACACATATTGTATTTCGAAACACATGCATTGTACTACCAAAGTATAATGAGTAGAAATACATGACATTCGTGGTGTCACAAGTCAAAGGACTTATTCGAATATGCTACAACCTTATGATATCATAATTGATGATTGTTTCACTCCAATGAACCTATACTTCGATAGACACCCATGTTCTTGCCCTGGTGTCCTTCACATGCAAAGTCTCAGATTGACTGTCTTCTCCAGCGAACAGGTTAGAGACTTATGTTGATCTATCTTGAAAGCACAGTTACTCATACATTGATCTTTCTGATCAAGAACAATTTAATAACTATCAACAGAGATGTATAGGCCTTGTGGATAATGACCTTTACCCATTTATACTCTAATTCTAAATAGCTCTAAGGTGTCATTCATTGGTTTATAGGTTTAGTTGACGAATGATTGTCTGAAATATTGTCCTAAAGACTACTCTCAATTGGTCTTAGGGCACACATTTCCTACATTTCAAGTGATAAAATTTCAGTGAAAATAATGTAAATTGAACTCACGTTATAGGAGAAGACACCTTTATTCTATGTTTTTTTTATTCGTTATTTCCTCTTTAAATTTGGTTATCATCACAACTAATCTTCTCAAACTACATGTACGTATGATACTTACCAATCATCACGTTGGGAACCATGTTCTTGGTTTGAATGTGAAAAGAACCATGTGTAATGTTGAAGACTATGTTCTTGGTTTGAACATAAAAAGTAACACGTGTACTTCAAACAAAAATGAATTGAAATGAAATCTTTTTTTGGCCATGAGAAATGAAATCCTTTATTATAAACAAAAAAATACATGAAAAAAAGTTTGTTTTTCATTTTAAAGAAAAGTAAGGAAAAACATTATAACTTATCTTTTTCTCATATATAATTCAAAGTTATATTCGAAATTAAGTCAGCCACTAATATTAGTATGTAACATGGTTTAAATTATATATATATTCATTATAGTCTACCATTACTCATTAAGGGCATGTTAACTAACCAAGAACATATATGTGTCACTCTCATTTCTTCTTATTCATGTATTTACTAATACATAAGAGTTAATTGTGACGGGTTCCACATCAAATCTTAAAACTGTAAAAATAAATAAATCTATATAAACTTGATAAAATAAAAATAATAGATAAATATTTTAAAATAAGAAAACCAAGTTTTATTTTTTCTACACCGCATAAATATTTCATGAATACTAAAAGTATAAAAAATACTTTACAAAATATTGAGGAAGGCTATATTTTCAGTAAAATAATGTTTGCCATTTGAAAAATTGTTTTTAGTAAATAATTGACTATAAATATAATTAATTTTGTATAAGGGCATTTTAATAATCAAATTAGTTTTTACCTCCAACTCTTAATAGTTAGTAAACACGTTTATGAGAATAAGTTTTATTTTCATTCAAATTCTTGACAATCAGTAAACATGTTAAATGAGAAGGCTTATTTGCACATTTGCCCCCTAACTTTTAGATTTTTTTTCACTTTGCCCCCTCACATTTATTTGTATCATATAACCCCCTGAACTTTTATATCGTATCCCATATTGCCCGATTCCGTCAACTCCGTGACAAGGTACTCTCGTCTTTCACCCACATAAGACCAGCATTTGACATGTTTGTGCCATGTTGTGGATTTGTGGGACCCAACACTCCATGCTGAAAATCCTTCCACATTTTAAATAATAAAAATGAAACTAAAAAATTATTAACAAAAAAAAAAAAAAAAAATCATCCAAACACATCCACCCCTCTCTTGCTTACCTTCCACCACCGACAGCAACCCACCACCACCATCTTCACCTTCTCTCCTTCCCCCATCAGCCGGACCATCATCCTCGTCAGCCGCGCACCTCCTCCCATTTCTTTCCTTCTCTCTCTCTCTCTCTCTCTCTCTCTCTCTCTCTCTCTCATCCCTCCCTCTGTTCTCATCTCGATCTCTGCATCTTGATGATTCAAATCACCAAATGCTCACTGGTTAGTGAGCATTTTTTCGTTCTTTTTCTGGGTTATCATGCTCAAATCACCAAAATCACCAAAACCACCGATCCACCTAAACCCTAATCAAATCACCAAAACCCCAATCAAAATTACCGCTCCAAGATCACTATAAAACCAAAATTCAACCACTAAATAGAGAGATGCGAGGGCGCAGGGTGTGAAACCCAGTCGACGTGCGAAGCCAGAATACCATGGCTGCCACCGTGCCACACCAAATCAAGGTCCAACCCAACCCAATTCCGTCGAGGCCATGGCTATGAAGAGAGAGAAAGAGATAGGTAGGAGAGGGAAATATAGAAAAAAAGAAAGAGAGGGGATGGGGTTGGGGTGGGGGGATAGGTGGATCGGGGCTGGGGCTGTGTTGAAGGGGAAGGGGATGGGCTGGGTGGGGGAGGGTGTAGGGGAAGGGTTTGGTCGGCATATGTAGTGGGTGGGGGGAGGGAATTGGGTTTTTTTAATTATTATTTATATTTAATTAAATTTTAAGATTTTATATTTAAAATATTATTCTAATTTTAAGTTTTATTATTTTATTAATTTAAATATAATTTTAACTATATTTTATGACTGAAAAGACGATATTACCCCGCCACGTCAGCATTTGTAACGGAAGTTAAGACGGAGTTGACGGAATTGGGCAATGTGGGACACGACATAAAAGTTCAGGGGGTTATATGATACAAATAAATGTGAGGGGACAAAGTGAGAAAAAACTTAAAAGTCAGGGGGTAAATGTGCAAATAAGCTAAATGAGAATGCCTAATTCTGACTCTTGTTCACTTTGATTCATTTTCATTCAAATTCTTGCTCATTTCGATTTCAGTTTTGTAACACATGTCCTAAAAAGTGAGGCAAATATATAGACTTCTATTAAATAGGAAGTTACATATGTTTTCGTCCTCCTTTGATGTTGTTGTTGGCTCCATTGAGGCGAGGTGATTTTGGGTTCTGCTAGGTTTTCTTTTGCTATTTTTGTTGTTGTTTTGTCTAATTTGTTTTTGTATTGTTTTTTAGTCTGAACTATTAATTTATTGTGTTGATGGCTCTTTTCCTAATCCTAACTCAACTACAGATGTCACTCTTTCTTTTAATCAAAAGAGAAAAGGTTAGCATTATTGAAAGATAAACATGCTTTTATTGTTAAGTATCTATTTTCTTAGGCTTATTCATACCATTGCCCCCTGTAAGATACACTTTTTTTCACTTTGCCCCCTGAAACTTAAATCCTCTCAGTTTGCCACCTGAACTTCAAACAGTTGTTGCAAAAAACCCTATGCCGTCAACTCTGTCAATTTTTCCGTTAAAAAAGCTGACGTGGCACCTATATGGCATAGGTAAGACCCTTTTCTAGTTATGTAATATCCATACAGACACTAAAAATTATAAAAAATTGACATTAAGCTCGAAATTTGCAACGTCCCCTACTCATATAATCATATTTTTTATAATTTTTAGTGTCTGCATGGATGTTACATAATTAGAAAAGGGTTCCACCCATGTCATATAGGTGCCACATCAGCTTTTTTAACAGAAAAATTGACAGAGTTGACGGTATAGGGTTTTTTGCAACAACTGTTTGAAGTTCAGGTGGCAAACTAAGAGAATTTAAGTTTCATGGGGCAAAGTGAAAAAAAGTGTATCTTACAGGGGGCAATGGTATGAATAAGCCATTTTCTTATCATTTTGTTGAGAAAAAAAAAATCAAATTGACTTGCGTTTTGTAATAAAAATTTGGGAAAAATTCTATACATACCCAACATTCTTCTTATTTTACCCAACAAAATTTTTAATCATGAATGGACAATTATGTCCTACGTTGAAATGACCATTGAGGGCAGATGCAACTTAAAAAAAAAAAAAAAACTTTGTTTCTCTATATACCCAACATCATATCTTCATATTCATCTTCATCTTCAACTTCTTCCATAACCAAACTCCAATTCTAACCAAAGTTTTGACCTTATATCATCCAATCAAGTGTTTTCATCCAAATGGAGGGTCAAATCATTACGAGGCTCCAAATGAGGTATGTGTGCCAATTTTTTGCATTTTTTCGTGGATATTAAAAGCTTGAGCAAATCTAGGTTCATGTAGTATTTAGTGGACCAGTGCCGAACATTTGCATTATGTTTGGAAAGTGTCTGCTGAACATTTACATTTTATTCGGTAGGCACCTAGACATTTGCATTAAATTCGACAGGTGCCCACCAAATAATGATAGGATGTTCGGTAGGTGCTAACCGAATGGTGCAAAAATGTCTAAAATTATCACACAACCATTGTTCAGTGGGCACCTGCCAAACATCCTATCATTATTCGGTGGGCACTTGCCGAATAAAATGCAAATGTTCAGTAGACACCTGCCGAACATAATGCAAATGTTCGGCACTGGTCCACCGAACACCGCGCGAACCCAGATTCGTTCATGGCGTTCAGAACACAAAAAAGTTTGCACATAGCCTGTAACAACCCGACCCAAATTTCATGATAAATTTAAATTTTTATTAGTAATGGTCATTTAGAGGCGTGGTGGGAAGTTGAATTGTGATATCCCGTATTTTTCAAAGATTTATTTTAAATATTCTGAGAATTTATTTTGATTACTTTGAGAATTTATTTGAGAAATAAAAGGTTTTGGATTTATTTTTAATTTAAGTTTTAAATTGTGTTTGACAAAAAAGGTTGACTTTTTATTTAATGGGCTTTTGACTTCGAGTTTGTGCTTGCTGGAAAGGTCTCGAGCCCACAAGTCCATAAACATGAATCGTGCGTCAATCGGAGTTACAGTTTGGATTTTACGAACGTTCAAAGTGAGGGGCAATTTTGTAAATTGATAAATTGGGTTTTAAAAACCCAAAAATCAGATTTTAAAGAGAGCTGCTATTTGTACACCCATAAATTTCTTTTTGCACACTATTTCCTCACTTTTTCTCACTTCACACCCCTACACTCCTCCCACAATTAACATTTCTCATATACACACCCCTCCCAATTACCAAAATATCCCAACTTATACACACCTCTCCCAAAACCCAGACAACAAACACCCCACCCCGACACTTCCCTCAGCCACCCCCACCACCGGTAACCTTGTCGGCGGGGTCGCCGGCGGCTCAACCCTTCATTTCTCTCTCTCCCCCTCTCCTTTCCTTTTTCTCCTTCCATTTCTCTTCTTCCCTCTGCCATCCCCCTCCCATCCCCCTCCCGTTCCCCCACAGACCACAAACTTCCATACACAGCTCACCCCTACCCTCGCTCCTCCCCCCACCCAATTTGTATACATACATGCAGAGCCGCCAAGACCACGCCAACCACCTAACCTACCCAGCTCGCCGAAGAAGAAAACCAAAAAAAAAAATATATATAATTTGCAAGTGGTTCGGCGGACCAATGCCGAAACCGATGGTTTCATTTGGTAGGTACCCGCTGAACAATCCTATTCTATTCGGCGGTTACCTGCCAAATGAAACCACCAGTTTCGGCGTTGTTCCGCTGAACCACCTGCATATTTATTATTATTATTTTTTTTATGTTCAGGGGTGCAGAGGGAGGTGGTGCAGTAAGAGGAGGGGTGCAGAGGGAAGTGGTGCGGAGGGAGGTGGAGGGGTGCAGGGGGGAGGTGGTGTGGCAAGGGGAGGGGTGCAGAGGCAGAAGGGGAGTGTTGCAGGGGGAGGTGGTGCGGAAGGGGGAGGGGAGGAGGATGGCAGAAGGGGAGGGGTGAAGAGGAAGGTGGTGCGGCAGGAGGAGAGGAGGGGGATGGCAGAAGGGGAGGGGTGTAGAGGGAGGTGGATGGGAAAGGGGAAGGGTGTGTAGTGTATTTTCACATTAGGGTAAATATGTAAATTCACAAATTAAGTTGTTAGGGGTGTGCAAAAAGAAATTTAGGGGTGTGCAAATAGCAGCTCTCATTTTAAAAAGGGGATTTCTTTCTTTCTCTCTTTCTCTCTCTCCTCGACTTATCTCTCTCTTCTCTGTTCCTTTTTCCTCCCACGACCAGCTCTGGCCAACCCAGCTTCGCCGACCATTTCCCGACGACCTATCCCCGACTTATCTCTCTTTTCTTTGTTCCCTTTTCCTCCTGCAACCAGCTCCTGCCAACCCAGCTTCGCCGACCATTTCCCGACGACCCACGGTCACCGGTCGACTCCCCACCCCGTCGCCATCTCAGCCTACTCCCTCCATTGCAGGCCAGCCACCCTAGCGGCGAGAATCTCGTCTGGAGGCCCATCCCGTCGCCCACTTGCTCGCCGGATTCCAGCCATTTTTCGATGCCAATCACCTCGGTTTTAGGTGAGTTTTGTTTCCCTCATCTTGGACTTAATTTCCCCTATACTATTGTTGGTCAATTTTGAGTTATTAAGGAAGATTGAATTCAAGGGTTTGGAACCCATTTCGGGTCTAGTAGGGATTTCAAAACTTTTTTGGTGTCTTGGGATAGCTTGAGATAAATTTCCATTCTTAGGAACCCCATTGGTCGTTTCAAATTGGAAATTTTGAGAAAGTTTGAGTTTGGGTGAAGTTTACAATTGGAGGCACCATTTTGGGCGGCAACGGCAGTAGTTCCGACCACCCAGTTGTCAATCCAAGAACTTAATGTCAAATTGAGACCCCAATTGAGTTCCTTGTTGATGTGGGATAGGTAGAAGGTGTTGGGATTGATCGAATTGTAAATTGAGCAATGTTTGGATATTTTTCCAATACCTAAATAACTCTAGGAAGATGTACGGATTAGAGTAGGCTTTACGCATGTTACCTTTAGGCTTATGGTTGGGTTGTTGAGCGAAAGCGACGTTGATTTTGAGTTGAGAAAGTTTTGGAGCGAGTTTAAGAGTTAATGAGTTTAAGAGATAATGAGTTTAAGAGAAAAGGATTTCTAATTGTCGTGATGAGCGAGAGTCGAGTGAGACGCTTAGTTTTCACACACGCACGTTTGATTTGTGGCTGAGCCAAGCCTAATTTCTTGTTTATTTTTGTATTTTTAGGCAGCACCCCGAGACTCAGGGCGATCCAGCGAGGGATCAACACTAACTTTTCACTGTGAGTGAACCTCTACTTTCTTTAAATGTTTTGGAAATTGCATGATCTAATACATATCCGTCTTGAGTTTGATTGAGAAATATTAGTTTGTGAGTTGGACTTTAGTTTTGAATGGTTTTCGTAACCTTGAATTTTAATTTATAAAATAGGTATAAATGTTTAATGAGTTTTAAACGGTGATTTTATGAAACTTGGAGATAAGTATAATTCACATTAATGTTCACTTCCTATTTTAGTTAAGGAGTATATTTGTGAGAAAAATATGGATTATAGTCTTTAAAAAACCTTGAGTTTACAAAGGAAGGAATTAAGAGAAGTTTTGGAGAGGTACATTATGTTTTTAAAAGCTTATGTTCTATGTATGTATTGATAATTGCGTATTCAAAGTTTTGATGGATTGCATGTTGAGATTATACGGTTTGAGAAAGTGCATATTTATGATAAGATTGGGTTTTGTTATCAAGTCTTTGAACGGTTTTTGAAAAGAGTGTGAAATTGATTTGGATAGTTATGATTGTTGAGTGTGGAAAGTGGTTCCAAACCGCCCTACAGATACCAATTTAACCCGACGACATACAAATATGCATTTCTGCCTGCTCATGCATCGATTCGCTCTGCACGAGAAGTGGCAAGCATTCCTGCCTGCTCGTGCATCGATTCACTCTGCACGAGAAGTGGTGAGCATTCCTGCTTGCTCGTGCATTGAGAGCACTCTGCACGAGAAGTGACGAGTTTACCTGCCTGCCCGTGTATCGAGATCACTCTGCACGGGAAGTGCCGAGCTTATCTGCCTCCTTGTGCATATGCACGAGATGTAACGAGCTTATGTTCCTAAGTATATGATTTACAGTCCCTCTGGATACGAATATGATGCGATGTTTATTTCATGGCCTAGAGATGGATGAATTGTATGGATTAAATGGAAGATATGGTTATTTATGTGATCATTATTTTTGGCATGATATTATACTGAATATTTTTACTTTACAGGTTTTATGGAAGCTTTTTATCGAATATTCGGGTTGAATAATAAAAATATTTACGTAGGCTAGTTTGTTTAATTTGTATGGAAAAGTGTGAGACCCCGTATTTTTCAAAGATTTATTTTAAACATTTTGAGAATTTATCTGGAAAATAAAAAAGTTTTGATTTAATTTTTAATTTTCGTTTTAAATTGGGCTTAACCCAAAGTTGACTTTTAAAATTAGTGAGCTTTTGGTTTTGACTTTGGGCCCGTTACAATGATCTCGAGTCCACGAGTTCATAGACACGTAGCACGCATCATTTTGAGTTACGGTTTGAAAAATACGGACATGTGAAGTGAGGGGTAAAATTGTAAATTTACAAAAGTGGGTTTTAAATACCAAAAAATTAGATTTTATATTATTTTCTCTCTCTCTCGAACCTTCCTCCCAGCGGACACACCCCCTTCCAGCCACCATCGCCAACTAGCCACCGCCGACCTCGACCTCCGGCGAGCACCCCGACGCCGACCACCCTCCCCTGAGTTCTCTCTCTCTCTCTCCCCGAGTCTCTTCCTTCTCTCTTCTCCTCTATCTCCGCCGCTCCTTTCTCTCGGCAACTGCGCTGTCCGGCCACCCCACGACTAGCGACGGGCACCGTTGGACTCGTCTCGCCGTCGCCGTCCTCCCCAGCCCGGTCTCGTACCTCACCGTCACCCATCGATGTCGCAACAACGCAGGACAGAAACAGAGCCATCGCCGACGGTTTGATTTTTCCGGCCAAGACGCGACACCGGACCTACTGGGCTTTGTTCCCCTCATCACAGCGAGTTCAACCATGGTCTCCGTTCGCTCATACGAGGCTCCACGACGGAGCAATGAGCTTGGGAAGCCAAGTCAGCCGCTGGCTTCCACCGCCGATTTCGGCCATTTCCGGCGACTTTTGGCCGTCGGTCCAGTTGTCAAAATGATCCTCAAGGTATGGCTAATCTTTCCCCTAAGGTGGGCACGTCCAATTTTGAGAAATTGGAAATTTGATTTTAGGGTTTATGCCTATTTCGAATTTCTTGAAATTGGACTTGAATTCGAGTTGTTTTTGTGCAATTAAAGGTTCCATTGTGCAATTATGATTAATTGGAGTTGATTTTAGGTATTTCCAGGTTCATGCCGCCGCTGCCACCATCGGAACCACCACTTTTGGCGGCGGGTTAGTGGTTGTTTGACCCGATTCAGTTCAATTGAAATCCCAGGAACCCTTCTAGTTCCTTTTGGTGAGAATTCGGTGTGTTTGTGTGTTGTTTGGGGTTGGGCAGCCACCGTGTGTGGTGGCGGCTGCCCGTTTCGGTCGTTCAGCGACCATTTGTGTTCCTGATTGGTTTTTATTTGGTTGTCTGGTCTTAACAGGTACACGGGCTCGGGAAATCTTATTCCTGATGCCGTCATATTACCGTATTTGACATCCGAGCGTGTTTCCGTCCAAGGGCATTTCGGTCTTTTCACGCGGTTAAACTGTGAGTGAAACTTATCCGGTTATATTGTTGAGTACCGTAGATGAATTATCTGTTTTGCGTGATTTGTAGCTTTATGTTAGAAGTGGCTAAGTATAGGATTTGAATCATGAGAATGTAGTGACGAGGATTTGAGACTAAAGGATTAATTGAGAATTATAGAGATGCTATGATGATAATTTCTGAACTAGGAAAGAAATGTTTATTGTCGAGGTATACAAGTGCAGATTAAGCAATTGTTATACAGTAGACTGTGAGTAGGAATGACAAATAAGTGAAGGGTCGTGAGTAGGAATTAGTTTCGGAAGGGATTCGGTGTAGCTCGGGGTAGACTGTGAGTGGATCTTTGGTTTTCGAAATGTTTTGCACATTTTATAATTCAACTTTTTTCTTGATTTAATTGAGTGTGGACAGTTTCTGGAAATAGTTTTTGGTATTATTTTGGGAAAGTTTTATTATTGAATTTTTATCCTTTGGAAGTGATTTGGATCTAGCAGCTCTCACGATTTGAGAATGATTTTATTTAAGCGAATTGATTGGAAGAATTATAACTTCAGTTTTTATCTGGATAAGTATTTTTGAGATGTGGTTGATTGAGATATCCAAAAGTGGTTTCAAACCGCCATATTAGTACCCCCCTCAACATGTATAAAATTGTTCTGCACTCGCCTAGAGATGACTCGGCGGTGTATGACCAACATTTGCTCTGCACTTGCCCAGTCAGCGGTGTATGACCAACATTATATATTGCTTTGCACTCGTCTCGAGATAACTCGGCGGTGTATGACCAGCATTTACTTTGCACTTGCCTAGTCGGCGGTGTATGACCAACATGACATATTGCACTGCACTTGCCTAGTCGGCGGTGTATGACCAGCATCACATATTGCTCTGCACTTGCCTAGAGATGACTCGGCAGTGT